>OY757317.1:7206885-7457885 GCA_963583905.1 Stenurella melanura
AAATAATACGTACACACCAGCTGTCAGTAATAATATTTCATCATATGTCTGTTAAAAAGAACATGTCACTGGATTAAATTTAATAATACCAAAACCTCGTCTGTGGACAAGTAGGGTTACCACAAAAACAACACATATGTGCTCAGGTGCAAAGAATCATCGCGCAGAGTACCTATTACTAGGAAAACCAACATTCAAGGATTCCTGAAAAGCATAGGAGATACGTATTAGCCCTAATGAAAATTTAAAATAATATTTTCGACCCACACGATAAATCTATTTTTAGCTCTGTAAATAATACACAACGTCAAACAGAAAAACGCAGTCATATGTTGTGCTAGGAAGCAACATGTGAGTTGAAAGTAATATAATACATGAAAACGTAAAGTAGAATCTATTTTTAGCCTTTTAAATAATACTTCCTCATTAGACAACGTCAAAAAGTCACATTAATATATAGGTAATAATCCAGGTCAAACAAAACACACCCTGTACATTGTAGAATACGTGAAACTTGAATTTAAAAACTAACTAGGCACGGGGAATAAAGCAAATTCATTTCAAGAATTAGCAAACAGGGCAATTAACTAAGAAATATGCGATGCTTCCACAGATAATATATGGCTTATAAAAAATTCAGAATAGCGGGACAAAAGTTCACACACTTACAACAAATAAACAAAAGTTGATATATGATATGCTGAGACAGTTTACCAAGTTAAAAAATCATTGGTGGGTGCGTCAATGAAATAGAGTTTAGAATTTATTATACGGACCATAAAAACATTTATTTTTCAATGCAAAAATGTTAGTTATGTGCGGGTGTCACAGTACTACAGTTTTCGCAGGATTTTCCAGAGGTAGTGAATGTTTTTAACAAATGGAATGTTTCATACCCGTGTTCTTCGTAATTTGATAAACTATGATAGCCGCTTATTCATAAAGAAGTTGACATGCAAGAAGGAACATATATTTCAGTGATAGCGCAAACCAAATCAATTGTGAAAAAATCTACAAATCCCAAGGAACCGGACATATTCCTACGAATAAAATTTGTGGACTCTTATCGATCTTTAAAAAATAGTGAATGTTTTTAACAAATGGAGATTCTCAGACCAGTGCAAGGACAACACATAAAAATTCAACGCGTTAAAAATGTTGAAGTGAAAAGTAATATACGAAAGCAAAAAATGGTGCCAAATAATGTTACCCACACGTTCGACACCTGCCCATCACCTGCATGTGAGATGCTATTAAACCATAGACGTAAAACGGATACGTTTGTGTGCGTATTAAACAGAATTCGCAAGTGTTTAAAAACTAGTGAATGTTTTAAGAAAAGGTAATTTTAGAACAATGTAGAAACAATGATATAGGAAAAACGGTTATTGTACACAACAAAGAATATTTTCAGAGTAATAGTAAAATTATGTGCAAATTAGGGAACAACAACCGTCTAGAAAATCTATTAAGTTTATGTGCTACAATTTCAAACCAGGAATCAGTGTCACTAAAAAATATCAGGTGGAAAACACACATCTCAAAACTAATATGCGAAAGTTTGCTTTACTCGAGAGTTTACTATAAAAAACCATGCATATGTGATTAACAGATTTACCGTAAAAGGTATATAATATTTAGTGCTCCATTGCTTTACAAAACAGTACTTATATTTTTATTGTTTATTTGTATGTAATAAAGTTGAATTGCTCAAAAACTTTTTATTATTTTCCCCCCAAATATACCTATTTTAAACTATTCTCTAAGAAGACAGTAATTGAATATGATTGATAACAAGTTCAACTATACAATTTTTACTCTACATATAACTACAAAATCGATGTAAGGTAGATAATATATTATTTTAACAAAATGATCACCGCAAGTTTATATCTGACTAGTTCCATTAATTTATATATAAAACTATTTACACGTAAATGGTGTACCAGAAACAGGTGTTTAAAGGTAAAAATGAGAAACTTTTAATATACACCAGATACGAAAGGCTGACATTAGCATATCAAGGTAAGTTTACAAATTATATTAAGTATTTTAAGGGTCTCCAATAGTGTTTAATAATTTCATTTGCGGTTAAAAATAGATTAAGTTCATAGAACTATTAACTAAATAATGCTTTGGATAAATATAGCTCATGTGTTCTTTGAAATAGCCGCCCCCTTCTTATTATATTACTAGATTGATAACGTGGAGATATCCTGTACACACAAAAGCTAACCAAAATAAAAATCAAACACCTCTAAATAGAGGACTTAAATTTTAGTATCAATAAGAATCATAAAACTTAATATGTAGTGTATAGGGTGGTTAAAAAATTCTCAAATTAATAGAGCACTATATCATTTAAATAAAGTAATATCAAAATGTTATGGTACAGGACAAAAATTCCCCAATCAATGCACCATTAGTAAATTATCTAGATGAAGGTTCTTTGTGTAGAAAATACTGAGATTGAAATTAAAATAAAAATTATTTGAATAATTATCGTTTATTAGAAAAAATACAGCACAGTTTTCACTGATCACAAGGTTATAGACAAAATAGTGTCAAACGGTACGTAATTATTTACTAAATCAGACGAATAGATAGTAATGTGTTGAGACACCTGGGAGCTCTTAATGTTTAGGATATAATCGAAGGTAGCCAATTAAACATCTGGACATCTACCAATAAATCTACAGTATAATATTACGAGATCAAGCAAGAACTATTTAATTCACTGTTTTTCTAGTTTTAACTTTACCTTCAAGCTTATTACTTCTTCTTATTTAACATTGTATTATATTTAAGATGATTTTAGCTAAAATTATTACACTACGAAGCCTAGTACCAAAACATATCAAATAATTTCCCTAGAGAATCTTTCCTATATGTAAACATATGTGGAACAGACATGCGTTAATCTAAAAATACATCTCAAGGGCATGCAGAGGTTAATCAAATCATTCACCCTATGAGAGAAATATCCTGTGTTAACCTGTTGTAGATAAGTAGGTAATATGATATATCTGTGGAACAGACCAAGTGTAAAATGTTTCATTTTGATTTTATTTAAGTTAATAAGACACATACATTACATCACCCTGTAGTTCAAATGTCTGGTTGAGATCAGATTTTCAAGCAGAAAACCATGAAGCCCGTGACATAAATGTAAAACATACTTTATGTGTAGGTACGAGCTAAATAAAACACTCGTAGAAAACAGGGGTAATCATTAATATTGCTGAAAACACAGCTCACAGGTAAAATATAAAAATTAGTGACAATTTGTTTCAACGAACAGAATCAGACATAATTCGACATTGTAAATTCCATATACCAGGCACACTTTGTGTTTTGTTTTAGTAAAAAATAATTAAATCCCATACTAACTTCACCATCGTAAGAAGTTGACAAATATGTAAGTACAGCCTGAAATGCTAAATTTCCATACATGCACATAAATTACATATCTAACTAAAAATTTCCTCTACTTTTAACGCAACTCCTAAATATGATAGGGTCAAGATTATTACACGGTACATAGGTTATAATCTTCAGTATATATACCGAGATGTTACAATATACCGAAGTAAACATATTATATAAATAACTTAAGTTTTAAACGTAAGGAACAGAGCTTCAGAACTTTCTTTTAGTAGAAATAGTCTCTGTTTTCGCTACTATCGCACAGTATTTATTATTCACATATTCTATATATACGAGTCAGAATCTTTAAGAATCATGTTTTATAGTAATTTTCTACTGGTTCTTTATGGACAGCGATGTGCTGTAATCAAGTAAAATCCTTTAGAACTTTATACGCGTAATTTAAGTATCCTGAGACAAATTCTGTAATGTAACTATAGCGATCATATGATATCAATTCCTCAAGCATAGCTCCAATAAATTCGCCACCTGTTTGCACCGTAGCACAACAACATTTCAACCAATTGTTCGAGATAATAGATTATTTTTAGTCTGCGAATAAACCTACCAGGTAGGCTACTTAAATATCTAACACTCATAGTCTTGGGCCGAATTTCCCAAAAACCGTTTGACGACAGAACTCGAAATTGTGACTTTAGCATGTCAAGGTAAGTTTGTGCTATAGCTCGGGATACATTTCTATTGGGTATCGAACACCCGGCGATTGGGATAATATATTAATACGGCTCGGGATAATCGACATATTAAAATACAAACTAGTGTAAACAGGGGTAAATACGAACACTTACTAGGTATAGCATACTCATTGCCTTCTATACACCAGCAAAAGAATTTGTGGGGTTCTTTACTAAAGCTTGGGATAAATGCCTATTGAGTTTAAATACACCCGACGATTGGGATAATGTATTAATACGGTTCGGGATACTTGACATATTAAAATATAGACTAGTATAAGCAGGGATAAATATAAACACCTTACTACAGCTTAATCATTATATTCTATACACCTGCAGCGATTGTGGTTCGATAGCCAAGTTAACTAGTTGATAAGCACCTTCTCCATGCGCTTTTACATATAATATCAGCTATTTTACGGTGTTTCGATCGGCTTAATATCAAAGCTTTTAACAGGTTCATAGAATATTAGCGCAGCAGGCAGATAAAAGGTATAATACAGTAATCTAACAAATATATTCTCCATAATCTAACAAATTTTACTTGAGAAATAATTTCCATGTACAGATAAGTCAGAGATTAACACCTTGTATGCTTTTATACGTTACTTGTCCACGCTCATTCAGAACTTTAAACGAGCCATTCAACCCCTGTTTGAATATATTCAGTCAATAATACCCATATCTTACAATATATTTATACGAGATCAGATTTTCAAGCAGAAAACCATGAAGTCCGCGACTTAAATCTAAATACATGTTATGTGTGTGAGATAAACTAAAGCACGCGTAAAAACCATTAACATGACTCAAAACGCCGCTCGCTGACATCATATAAAAATTAGGGCCAACTTGTTTTCAACGGATTAAAATAGACACATATCGCCGGTAGATACTTTAAGAAACGATTCACATCATCATAATTTCAGACCACTAAAGAAAATAGCAGCATAGGATAAGTGTGGTACATGGTTACAAGTTATTATTTCATTAAAGCTCACACCTAACTTTTCCATTGTAACTGTCCAGTATTTTTCTACATTTAATGCGGATAATGGTACTAATTTACAAAATATTCATTCTTGTCTGGGCTATGGAAGGAATATACCTTATTTAATAAATGACATACAGGGTGCTCAATAATTAACACATTTCTTAAAAATATACAGGTGCATACATTTACATACACTACTTAGTAATATTTCTACTTGGGAACTTGAGATTTCCTTCTGCACAGTCTCTTTCAATTATTCTTTTTAAACACCGCTATAGTTGTTTACTCAATAATTTCAAATAAATACTAATGTACCATACACCCCCGTCGTCTTATGAAATTGATCTATAATATAAAGTACATATAATTCAAAATTAAAGAAGAAAATGTGTTGAAACCAGAAATTGAACCTGGGACCTCTAGAGCTTCAGTCTAATGCTCTCCCACTGAGCTATTCCAACTCATATAAAAAATTAATGAAAAAAATCTTATGTATGGATTAGGATTAAAACAATATATTTTAACTACTAATATTTATTAATATTTTACATTTACATATCAGATGAAATACAACACAATTTTCGCTGTTCACAAAACTTATAAGTGATTACACAACAAACAAAAACGCGTTAAGCAGTATGTAAAAAGAGGAATTTCACAAGCATAGCAAATCAAGGCGCTGTTTCCTAATTCCAAGGCATAATCTGTTATATGTTGGGATACCTGAGAACTTTCAATGTTTGTGTTAAAGTTCGTGGACACATCAAAAAACAACTCGTACAAAATGTTTTTGCTTCATCTTCCAGTAAAGCAATACTGAAGTAATGTTGAATTAGACACACATAATCGCGGGCCCAGTTCTGCACAAATTGCAAACTATTAACTTCATACTGCTTTTCCATTTTGGATTCACTGTCTAGTTCTAGCTCGTCGGAAAGAAAGTCAACCATATCTGCATCAGCCATTCTCTATTCTCTGAACTCAAGCAGAAATACCAATGCTTTATACTGAATTCCAGGATATTTTTTATTAATCTTAAATGGGGGGTGAATGGATATTTTCATAGCAACAGATAACACCGGGCGCGATCGAGGCACCAGTTCTTAATTTGTTTGAGATAAATATCTTGCTTTAACCACCGCCAGTATGTTCCGATTACCCCTTTCTCTTTGCTTTTCTTCGGCGGTCTTGGTGTGGTATTTGTTGTTTTTCGAGGCTGTCTCGCATCCTTCGGAGAACTTCTCGTGCATTCTTTGTATATGAGCTTTCAGGTTGTCCTGCCTTCTAAATGTCTTATTACACAAATCACAGTCAAAAAGGAGATTTTTGTGAATATTGGCATGGCGACTTAGACCACTATACCATGAGAATGTTTTTCCACAATCGCCGCAAGTATACATGTTTCCACCGTTACTGTACACCAACATATAATGTATCTATAGCATCGTGTGTCCTTATATCCCCATATCCTTCTACCCTTATATCCCTGTATGTATCCCCTCGCCCTTATATCCCGGTATATACCCCCCTTTTATCCCTATATACCCTTTTATACCCTGTTACCAGCGGGATATATACAGGTATAAAACCTACCATCCTATACCATCCTGTCTAACCTGTACCTACCATCCTATACCATCCTGTCTAATCTAACCTAACGAACATGCGAGCGGGATATATACAGGGATATAAGGGTAGAAGGATATGGGGATATAAGGACACACGATGCTATAGATACATTATATGTTGGTGTACAGTAACGGTGGAAACATGTATACTTGCGGCGATTGTGGAAAAACATTCTCATGGTATAGTGGTCTAAGTCGCCATGCCAATATTCACAAAAATCTCCTTTTTGACTGTGATTTGTGTAATAAGACATTTAGAAGGCAGGACAACCTGAAAGCTCATATACAAAGAATGCACGAGAAGTTCTCCGAAGGATGCGAGACAGCCTCGAAAAACAACAAATACCACACCAAGACCGCCGAAGAAAAGCAAAGAGAAAGGGGTAATCGGAACATACTGGCGGTGGTTAAAGCAAGATATTTATCTCAAACAAATTAAGAACTGGTGCCTCGATCGCGCCCGGTGTTATCTGTTGCTATGAAAATATCCATTCACCCCCCATTTAAGATTAATAAAAAATATCCTGGAATTCAGTATAAAGCATTGGTATTTCTGCTTGAGTTCAGAGAATAGAGAATGGCTGATGCAGATATGGTTGACTTTCTTTCCGACGAGCTAGAACTAGACAGTGAATCCAAAATGGAAAAGCAGTATGAAGTTAATAGTTTGCAATTTGTGCAGAACTGGGCCCGCGATTATGTGTGTCTAATTCAACATTACTTCAGTATTGCTTTACTGGAAGATGAAGCAAAAACATTTTGTACGAGTTGTTTTTTTGATGTGTCCACGAACTTTAACACAAACATTGAAAGTTCTCAGGTATCCCAACATATAACAGATTATGCCTTGGAATTAGGAAACAGCGCCTTGATTTGCTATGCTTGTGAAATTCCTCTTTTTACATACTGCTTAACGCGTTTTTGTTTGTTGTGTAATCACTTATAAGTTTTGTGAACAGCGAAAATTGTGTTGTATTTCATCTGATATGTAAATGTAAAATATTAATAAATATTAGTAGTTAAAATATATTGTTTTAATCCTAATCCATACATAAGATTTTTTTCATTAATTTTTTATATGAGTTGGAATAGCTCAGTGGGAGAGCATTAGACTGAAGCTCTAGAGGTCCCAGGTTCAATTTCTGGTTTCAACACATTTTCTTCTTTAATTTTGAATTATATGTACTTTATATTATAGATCAATTTCATAAGACGACGGGGGTGTATGGTACATTAGTATTTATTTGAAATTATTGAGTAAACAACTATAGCGGTGTTTAAAAAGAATAATTGAAAGAGACTGTGCAGAAGGAAATCTCAAGTTCCCAAGTAGAAATATTACTAAGTAGTGTATGTAAATGTATGCACCTGTATATTTTTAAGAAATGTGTTAATTATTGAGCACCCTGTATGTCATTTATTAAATAAGGTATATTCCTTCCATAGCCCAGACAAGAATGAATATTTTGTAAATTAGTACCATTATCCGCATTAAATGTAGAAAAATACTGGACAGTTACAATGGAAAAGTTAGGTGTGAGCTTTAATGAAATAATAACTTGTAACCATGTACCACACTTATCCTATGCTGCTATTTTCTTTAGTGGTCTGAAATTATGATGATGTGAATCGTTTCTTAAAGTATCTACCGGCGATATGTGTCTATTTTAATCCGTTGAAAACAAGTTGGCCCTAATTTTTATATGATGTCAGCGAGCGGCGTTTTGAGTCATGTTAATGGTTTTTACGCGTGCTTTAGTTTATCTCACACACATAACATGTATTTAGATTTAAGTCGCGGACTTCATGGTTTTCTGCTTGAAAATCTGATCTCGTATAAATATATTGTAAGATATGGGTATTATTGACTGAATATATTCAAACAGGGGTTGAATGGCTCGTTTAAAGTTCTGAATGAGCGTGGACAAGTAACGTATAAAAGCATACAAGGTGTTAATCTCTGACTTATCTGTACATGGAAATTATTTCTCAAGTAAAATTTGTTAGATTATGGAGAATATATTTGTTAGATTACTGTATTATACCTTTTATCTGCCTGCTGCGCTAATATTCTATGAACCTGTTAAAAGCTTTGATATTAAGCCGATCGAAACACCGTAAAATAGCTGATATTATATGTAAAAGCGCATGGAGAAGGTGCTTATCAACTAGTTAACTTGGCTATCGAACCACAATCGCTGCAGGTGTATAGAATATAATGATTAAGCTGTAGTAAGGTGTTTATATTTATCCCTGCTTATACTAGTCTATATTTTAATATGTCAAGTATCCCGAACCGTATTAATACATTATCCCAATCGTCGGGTGTATTTAAACTCAATAGGCATTTATCCCAAGCTTTAGTAAAGAACCCCACAAATTCTTTTGCTGGTGTATAGAAGGCAATGAGTATGCTATACCTAGTAAGTGTTCGTATTTACCCCTGTTTACACTAGTTTGTATTTTAATATGTCGATTATCCCGAGCCGTATTAATATATTATCCCAATCGCCGGGTGTTCGATACCCAATAGAAATGTATCCCGAGCTATAGCACAAACTTACCTTGACATGCTAAAGTCACAATTTCGAGTTCTGTCGTCAAACGGTTTTTGGGAAATTCGGCCCAAGACTATGAGTGTTAGATATTTAAGTAGCCTACCTGGTAGGTTTATTCGCAGACTAAAAATAATCTATTATCTCGAACAATTGGTTGAAATGTTGTTGTGCTACGGTGCAAACAGGTGGCGAATTTATTGGAGCTATGCTTGAGGAATTGATATCATATGATCGCTATAGTTACATTACAGAATTTGTCTCAGGATACTTAAATTACGCGTATAAAGTTCTAAAGGATTTTACTTGATTACAGCACATCGCTGTCCATAAAGAACCAGTAGAAAATTACTATAAAACATGATTCTTAAAGATTCTGACTCGTATATATAGAATATGTGAATAATAAATACTGTGCGATAGTAGCGAAAACAGAGACTATTTCTACTAAAAGAAAGTTCTGAAGCTCTGTTCCTTACGTTTAAAACTTAAGTTATTTATACAGGGTGTTGCATCATGAGAGGGACATAGCTTAATAGGAGGTACAGAACATCAGTGGTAACCGGAACCTCCCATAGAAATGTCTCATTGGGCCTTCACTACGAAATTACAGAGTGTTAAATAATTTTTGGCCAAACCTGTTTTTTGTCATAACTTTGACAGGAAATGAAATAACGGATTCATATTTGGTACGGCTAATGTACAAACGAGCCCCAAGAGGCACATGTATAAAAAAAAATATATCCAGGTCCGGACTCACTATAATTTATGTTTCTTCTTTGCATCAATAAAACATCACCCTGTATATATTTTTTTGAAATTTCGATACGATATTCGAAAAGAGCAAGAAAAAACAAACAAAATGGCCTATTTCATTTTTTTGTTACACCTTCGTGGTTATTTAAATACGTTGTTAAATGTGTAAGAAAATGGATTACAGAACCCTATTAAATGAGAGGCACGTGAAATAAATAGTTTTATAACTAAAATTTGCAAAAATTCTATTGAGCCTAGGTGGTCTGGGTGAATCCTAATTCCGGCACGTTTTAAAGGTCCATTTTGGTAAAAAACTGTGGTCCTAATAAGTAATCGGGTATGAAATAACAAAATTTTTAATCAATCACAGTAGGCTTGTTCAAAGAATAAAAGTGACAGATAATTTAAACCATTTAGGCCTAAGCAACCAGTTACTTTGATCAAGAAAATCATCAACATTTTATACTTAATAAAAATTGGAAGAGAACAAACTAAAATCTAAATAAATAAAATATTTTCCATTCAATTAACAATAAATAACAAAACAATAACTAAATGTGTTTAAAAATAAAACGTAATTGACACTAAAGTAAATTTTCAAAATGTCCTCCCCCAAATTCTGTGCATTTTCTTGCGCGTTTAGAAAGGTCACCAATTGCTCGACGTATCATTTCTGGATTATTCCGTATTTCGTCGCAGGTTGTAACGATGCGCTGGATTAAATGTTGTCTACTTTCAATTTCAATGCTATAAACCTCGTTTTTTAAGTGGCCCCATAAAAAGTAATCACAAGGGTTACAATCAGGAGATCTTGGTGGCCATTCATGTGGACCCCCGCGTCCAATCCATCTATTAGGATACACATTGTTTAAGTGTTCTCTTACTTGAAGGTTAAAATGTGGTGGGGCCCCATCATGCTAAAACAACATGCCTCTTATACCGATATTTTCTAACATATTCGGTAAAATGTTTTGAAGAAAATCAGAGTAAATTTCACCATTCAATCTTTCTTCAAAAAAATGTGGCCCTATCAAATGTCTATTCACAAGTCCGACCCAAACATTTACAGAAAACCTGTGTTGCGAACGGCGTTGGCGTACCGCATGTGGGTTTTCCTGTGCCCATTTATGATTATTTCGTGAATTGTGTACTCCATCCCTTGTAAATTGTGCCTCATCCGTAAATAAGGTTCTGTAAATGACTGGGCGATGATTAGACAACCAACGACAAAATGCCAGGCGGGGGATATCGTCGCCTTGTTGAAGACGCTGTACCTGCTGGATATGATATGGATGGTAACGTTCTCTTTTTAGGGTTCTCCATACTCGCCAATGAGGAATATCAGTTGCCAAACTGATTCGTCTAGTGCTCATATTTGGGTTTTATTGAACTACGTTTATAATATTGTTATGTTCCTGCACACCTTCTTGTAAAACACGCTCCACAACTGCAGAAGTAGGAAACTTTCCGTGTTGTCTTGCATACTGGAACACCGTACTAAAGGTTTTATGATTAGGGCATCGACGATCAGGAAAACGCAGCCGATATTCTCTTTCCGCCGACCTACCATTTCCATTACAGAAACCATAGATGAATATTATGTCAGCATATTCCCCGTTTGTAAATTTTACTGGCATAGTTAAAATATTTTCACAAGTTTTCACTAACTAAATGCGGATTATTGACACATTAAATTACTAACAAACAATTATTCAACTGTTTCGGAGATTTCTTTTTATTATCTGTCACTTTGAACAAGCCTACTGTGATTGATTAAAAATTTTGTTATTTCATACCCGATTACTTATTAGGACCACAGTTTTTTACCAAAATGGACCTTTAAAACGTGCCGGAATTAGGGTTCACCCAGACCACCTAGGCTCAATAGAATTTTTGCAAATTTTAGTTATAAAACTATTTATTTCACGTGCCTCTCATTTAATAGGGTTCTGTAATCCATTTTCTTGCACATTTAACAACGTATTTAAATAACCACGAAGGTGTAACAAAAAAATGAAATAGGCCATTTTGTTTGTTTTTTCTTGCTCTTTTCGAATATCGTATCGAAATTTCAAAAAAATATATACAGGGTGATGTTTTATTGATGCAAAGAAGAAACATAAGTTATAGTGAGTCCGGACCTGGATATATTTTTTTTTATACATGTACCTCTTGGGGCTCGTTTGTACATTAGCCGTTCCAAATATGAATCCGTTATTTCATTTCCTGTCAAAGTTATGACAAAAAACAGATTTGGCCAAAAATTATTTAACACCCTGTAATTTCGTAGTGAAGGCCCAATGAGACATTTCTATGGGAGGTTCCGGTTACCACTGATGTTCTCTACCTCCTATTAAGCTATGTCCCTCTCATGATGCAACACCCTGTATAATATGTTTACTTCGGTATATTGTAACATCTCGGTATATATACTGAAGATTATAACCTATGTACCGTGTAATAATCTTGACCCTATCATATTTAGGAGTTGCGTTAAAAGTAGAGGAAATTTTTAGTTAGATATGTAATTTATGTGCATGTATGGAAATTTAGCATTTCAGGCTGTACTTACATATTTGTCAACTTCTTACGATGGTGAAGTTAGTATGGGATTTAATTATTTTTTACTAAAACAAAACACAAAGTGTGCCTGGTATATGGAATTTACAATGTCGAATTATGTCTGATTCTGTTCGTTGAAACAAATTGTCACTAATTTTTATATTTTACCTGTGAGCTGTGTTTTCAGCAATATTAATGATTACCCCTGTTTTCTACGAGTGTTTTATTTAGCTCGTACCTACACATAAAGTATGTTTTACATTTATGTCACGGGCTTCATGGTTTTCTGCTTGAAAATCTGATCTCAACCAGACATTTGAACTACAGGGTGATGTAATGTATGTGTCTTATTAACTTAAATAAAATCAAAATGAAACATTTTACACTTGGTCTGTTCCACAGATATATCATATTACCTACTTATCTACAACAGGTTAACACAGGATATTTCTCTCATAGGGTGAATGATTTGATTAACCTCTGCATGCCCTTGAGATGTATTTTTAGATTAACGCATGTCTGTTCCACATATGTTTACATATAGGAAAGATTCTCTAGGGAAATTATTTGATATGTTTTGGTACTAGGCTTCGTAGTGTAATAATTTTAGCTAAAATCATCTTAAATATAATACAATGTTAAATAAGAAGAAGTAATAAGCTTGAAGGTAAAGTTAAAACTAGAAAAACAGTGAATTAAATAGTTCTTGCTTGATCTCGTAATATTATACTGTAGATTTATTGGTAGATGTCCAGATGTTTAATTGGCTACCTTCGATTATATCCTAAACATTAAGAGCTCCCAGGTGTCTCAACACATTACTATCTATTCGTCTGATTTAGTAAATAATTACGTACCGTTTGACACTATTTTGTCTATAACCTTGTGATCAGTGAAAACTGTGCTGTATTTTTTCTAATAAACGATAATTATTCAAATAATTTTTATTTTAATTTCAATCTCAGTATTTTCTACACAAAGAACCTTCATCTAGATAATTTACTAATGGTGCATTGATTGGGGAATTTTTGTCCTGTACCATAACATTTTGATATTACTTTATTTAAATGATATAGTGCTCTATTAATTTGAGAATTTTTTAACCACCCTATACACTACATATTAAGTTTTATGATTCTTATTGATACTAAAATTTAAGTCCTCTATTTAGAGGTGTTTGATTTTTATTTTGGTTAGCTTTTGTGTGTACAGGATATCTCCACGTTATCAATCTAGTAATATAATAAGAAGGGGGCGGCTATTTCAAAGAACACATGAGCTATATTTATCCAAAGCATTATTTAGTTAATAGTTCTATGAACTTAATCTATTTTTAACCGCAAATGAAATTATTAAACACTATTGGAGACCCTTAAAATACTTAATATAATTTGTAAACTTACCTTGATATGCTAATGTCAGCCTTTCGTATCTGGTGTATATTAAAAGTTTCTCATTTTTACCTTTAAACACCTGTTTCTGGTACACCATTTACGTGTAAATAGTTTTATATATAAATTAATGGAACTAGTCAGATATAAACTTGCGGTGATCATTTTGTTAAAATAATATATTATCTACCTTACATCGATTTTGTAGTTATATGTAGAGTAAAAATTGTATAGTTGAACTTGTTATCAATCATATTCAATTACTGTCTTCTTAGAGAATAGTTTAAAATAGGTATATTTGGGGGGAAAATAATAAAAAGTTTTTGAGCAATTCAACTTTATTACATACAAATAAACAATAAAAATATAAGTACTGTTTTGTAAAGCAATGGAGCACTAAATATTATATACCTTTTACGGTAAATCTGTTAATCACATATGCATGGTTTTTATAGTAAACTCTCGAGTAAAGCAAACTTTCGCATATTAGTTTTGAGATGTGTGTTTTCCACCTGATATTTTTTAGTGACACTGATTCCTGGTTTGAAATTGTAGCACATAAACTTAATAGATTTTCTAGACGGTTGTTGTTCCCTAATTTGCACATAATTTTACTATTACTCTGAAAATATTCTTTGTTGTGTACAATAACCGTTTTTCCTATATCATTGTTTCTACATTGTTCTAAAATTACCTTTTCTTAAAACATTCACTAGTTTTTAAACACTTGCGAATTCTGTTTAATACGCACACAAACGTATCCGTTTTACGTCTATGGTTTAATAGCATCTCACATGCAGGTGATGGGCAGGTGTCGAACGTGTGGGTAACATTATTTGGCACCATTTTTTGCTTTCGTATATTACTTTTCACTTCAACATTTTTAACGCGTTGAATTTTTATGTGTTGTCCTTGCACTGGTCTGAGAATCTCCATTTGTTAAAAACATTCACTATTTTTTAAAGATCGATAAGAGTCCACAAATTTTATTCGTAGGAATATGTCCGGTTCCTTGGGATTTGTAGATTTTTTCACAATTGATTTGGTTTGCGCTATCACTGAAATATATGTTCCTTCTTGCATGTCCACTTCTTTATGAATAAGCGGCTATCATAGTTTATCAAATTACGAAGAACACGGGTATGAAACATTCCATTTGTTAAAAACATTCACTACCTCTGGAAAATCCTGCGAAAACTGTAGTACTGTGACACCCGCACATAACTAACATTTTTGCATTGAAAAATAAATGTTTTTATGGTCCGTATAATAAATTCTAAACTCTATTTCATTGACGCACCCACCAATGATTTTTTAACTTGGTAAGCTGTCTCAGCATATCATATATCAACTTTTGTTTATTTGTTGTAAGTGTGTGAACTTTTGTCCCGCTATTCTGAATTTTTTATAAGCCATATATTATCTGTGGAAGCATCGCATATTTCTTAGTTAATTGCCCTGTTTGCTAATTCTTGAAATGAATTTGCTTTATTCCCCGTGCCTAGTTAGTTTTTAAATTCAAGTTTCACGTATTCTACAATGTACAGGGTGTGTTTTGTTTGACCTGGATTATTACCTATATATTAATGTGACTTTTTGACGTTGTCTAATGAGGAAGTATTATTTAAAAGGCTAAAAATAGATTCTACTTTACGTTTTCATGTATTATATTACTTTCAACTCACATGTTGCTTCCTAGCACAACATATGACTGCGTTTTTCTGTTTGACGTTGTGTATTATTTACAGAGCTAAAAATAGATTTATCGTGTGGGTCGAAAATATTATTTTAAATTTTCATTAGGGCTAATACGTATCTCCTATGCTTTTCAGGAATCCTTGAATGTTGGTTTTCCTAGTAATAGGTACTCTGCGCGATGATTCTTTGCACCTGAGCACATATGTGTTGTTTTTGTGGTAACCCTACTTGTCCACAGACGAGGTTTTGGTATTATTAAATTTAATCCAGTGACATGTTCTTTTTAACAGACATATGATGAAATATTATTACTGACAGCTGGTGTGTACGTATTATTTACAAATGCTAAAAATAGATTCTAATGCCCCTTGCGAATTGCTTGCCATCAAGAAACGATAACAGGCAGCGTCCTTCGTGTATTCTTGAATGCATGTTTTCATCAATAATGCGAACTATTTTCCGCTCGAATATATTGTTTTTATCATTAAGACAGATAATTTTCCTATACACAAGCCTTCAGGTATTCTTGAATGCATATTTTCCTAGTAGTCCAGTGATGTATCTGCTCAACGATTCTTTTCTGTTTGGCCTCGCGTATTATTTACAAAGACTAAAAATAGATTCTATCCTGTTGGTCGAAAATATTATTTTAAATTTATCTGATACGTATTTCCTATATACTGGTAATAACCCTCAAGGAAATCTTGAATGCATGTTTTCCAAGTAGTTCCGTGATATATCTGACCCGACCTACCTCAACGATTCTTTTACAGCACATAAGTTCATTTCAAGCGTCTAAAAATAGATTCTATCTTTTTAATTTCCTATATCCCGACCTTCAGATAACGCTGTAGAATGTGTCTTCCTCGTACCTTTTTTATTTACAAAGGCTAAAAATAGATTCTATTGTGCATACCTACCACAGGTAACAATCTTCAGGTGTTTTCCTAGTACCCTGTGTTTTCATACCCTTTTAAATTTATCTGATACGTATATCCTGACCTTCAGGTAACATATTTTTATTATACCCTTCCACCTATGCACAGGTACTTCAGGTGATTTCCTAATACCCTAATAACCCTTATATCCCCACCTTCAGGTAACACATTTTTTATTATACCCTTCCACCTATGCACAGGTACTTCAGGTGTTTTCCTAATACCCTAATAACCCTTATATCCCGACCTTCAGGTAACACATTTTTTATTATACCCTTTCACATATACACAGGTACTTCAGGTGTTTTCCTAATACCCTAATAACCCTTATATCCCGACCTTCAGGTAACACATTTTTATTATACCCTTCTACCTATGCACAGGTACTTCAGGTGTTTTCCTAATACCCTAATAACCCTTATATCCCGACCTTCAGGTAACACATTTTTTATTATACCCTTCCACCTATGCACAGGTAACGATCTTCAGGTGTTTTCCTAGTAATACCTGGGCACCGTCTCCCACAATCGATTCGACCACTTCCTGTTTACCCGTTTGATTTCCGATCACTCTCGGTTTACCTGTTCGATTTCCTGTTTGTACCTATCCGCCACGTGCATACCTGAATTATGAATCACATCCATAGACAAGTTTAGACATGTTCATGAAATAACGGTTAAGCCAGATGCTTGCCCACGTGCATGCCAGATGTTCAAACACGTGTACCCCACATTGTGAGAACGGCCGTTACGATACTTTCCCACGATCGATGCTCGCCCACGTGTATGCCATAAATCACCTTCGGCCAGATGGCCGCCCACGTGCACGCCATACCTAATGAGAGTGCTGCTGGAGCGGAGCTGATCATGAGTGAGCTCTGCTCACTCATGAGCTGCTCCGCTCCAGCAGCGCTCTCATTATTATCCTACTTTGAACATCAACATGTTCAAAATTTCAAATCAATACTACATCTGGAACTAAGTAAAGAATTTCAAGGGATTATTTTCATTTTTGCCTAATAATTAATATACATCAGATTCCAAATCATTAATCAGTATTCATTTGGTAAATTGTTAATGCAAATCAGAAAAAATCGGTAAAGGTATTTACACAGAACTTCCCTCTTTATTTGTGCTTGGCGGTCACTCTAAAAAAATAATAATTACGGAATGACATTGAAAATAATAATCGGAATATAGTTATCACTATTATAACAAAGAGAACCTGATAAGTTTTGGTGAAAAAAAATATACAGAGTGCTCATCCGACAGCAAAAGTTCAATACTAAATGACAGGTGCCAAATATGGAAGGCTTGCGCAAATACCTTTACAAATGTCCACCATGACTGAATTATTTCTTGGGATGATCACCCTGTACATTTTTCAAAAAAAGTATAATATGCATATGGCAAATATTATTGCCGTCTGTCACATTTTCAATTCCGCATTCATGTAGTGGAGTTTTTTTTGAAAATTTTCAAAAATGTTGATAAAATTTTTTTTATTTTTTTCCTGAAATAGGTTCAGAATATTGTCTAAATGTTATTTCTGGCATTATCTTAATTTTCTTTTTCCTTCTTTAATTCTTTGGGACTTCCTGCCACATGTATGTTTTCTTTTTAAGCAGTCCTAGGGGAATCTACAAAATATATCACAATTAACCAGTATGATACTGGTAAATAACCTCTACGCCTGTGACGTTTACGTCAAAGGATCAGTTAGAGGCTGTTTTTTTTTTAAATAAACAACACAAATAAGTATAAAAACTTGAAATTAAATATTTCGCCGACGTTTCGGAAATCTAATCTGTTCCCTTTTTCAAGGCTTTTTTACCAACATTTTTTAAAAAAATTTACCACTAAAATAGATGGAAAAATTCTTTGTTCAAACTTTAAATTTCCACGTTTCCATGGCATTCTAAACCTATTGAACAAAAACAAATTTAAATATATTTTTGAAAAATTTTTAAAAAATTTTGAAGTTTTAATCTATTTATCACTAATATAGAATAGATGAAAAATTTGTTTTTGCTCGGAATTAAAATTTCCGAGTTTCATGACATTCCAAATCTATTTCGGAAAAAAATATTGCAACATTTTTTTACCATCTTGGAAAAATATTTTACCACTAGAATAGATGGTAAAAATTTCTTTTTGCAGAAATTTAAAATTTCCACCTTTCATGACATTCTAAACATATTTCAGAAGAACAAAACTATGAATTTTTTTTACCAAGATTTTTGAAAAATTTAAAACAAAAAAAAAATTGTAACCACCGCTATACTTCCACTCCACGTAAATGAGGAATTGAAAATGTGACAGATGGCAATAATATTTGGCATATGCACCTATTATACTTTTATTGAAAAATGTACAGGGTGGTCATCTCAAGAAATAATTCAACTGTGGTGGACACTTGTAAAGGTATTTGCGCAACCCTTACATATTTGGCACCTGTCATTTAGTATTGAACTTTTGTTGTTGGATGAGCACTCTGTATATTTTTTGACCAAAACTTATCAGGTTTTCTTTGCAATAAGAGTGATAACTATATTCCGATTATTATTTTGAGTATAATATCGTAATTATTAATTTTTTAGAGTGACCGCCATCTACAAATAAAGACGGAAGTTCTGTGTAAACACCTTTACCGTTTTTTTTTAATAGATTTAGAACACTATGAAACGTGGCAATTTTAAATTTGAAGAGAGAAAAAAAAAATTTTCATCTATTTTAGTGGTAAGAATTTGTTCAAAAAGTTGGTAAAAAAATCAATTTTTTTTTTAATAATTATAGAATGCCATGAAACGTGGAAATTTTAAATTTGGGGGAAAAACAAAATTCCGTCTATTCTAGTGGTAATTTTTTTTCCAAAATGGTAAAAAAATGTTGCAAATTTTTTTTCCGAAATAGATTTGGAATGTCTTTTCATCTATTCTATAGCAAAATAGATTAAAAAAATTTTCAAAAAAAATTGTAATCAAAAATTTTTTAAAATTTATTGCAATAGGTTTAGAATGCCACGAAAACGTGAAAATTTTAAATTTGAACAAAGAAAAAAAAATTCCATACCGAAGGGAAGTATTGTATTCGAGAAAAAATCACCCTCCGAAATTTTTTCGGATTTTGACGTTTCAGATCACGTAGATTTCGAAAATATAGGTTTTCAATTCCGTCTGTCTGTCTGTCTGTCTGTCTGTCTGTTGGTGCATTAACTAAAAAACTACTTGACGGAGAGCAGTCAAATTTGGTAGGTAGTTAACCCTACTGTCAGCGAAGAAATGGTGGAACTTTCACTGAAAAATATACAGAGTGGACCGTCTAAACCGAATTAATAGTGAAAAAAAAATGTTTTGCTCAAATTTAAAATTAAAAAAAAAAAATTTTGAAAATTTTTTTCACCAACATTTTTGAAAAAATTTTTACCACTAAAATATATGAAGAAAATGTTTTTCTTTGTTCAAATTTAAAATTTCCACGTTTCATGGCATTCTAAACGTAGTTAAAAAAAAAAATTTTCAAATTTTTTTTACCAATATTTTGAAAAAATTTTTACCACTAAAAGGTGGACTTTTTTTGATTGTTCGAATTTCAAATTTCCACGTTTCCATGGCATTCTAAACGTATTAAAACAAATTTAGAAATTTTTCTGATAAATGTTCTTGAAAAAATGTATGAATTTGTCACCAAGTACTTAAAGTAGAATAGAAGAAAATATTTTTTTTTGCCCAAATTTAAAGTTTCCACGCTTCATGACATTCCAAACCTATTTCGGAAGAAAAAAAATTGTAACATTTTTTACCATTTTGGAAAAAAAATTACCACTAGAATAGATGGAAAATTTTTTTTCCCTCAAATTTAAAATTTACACGTTTCATGACATTCTATACCTATTTCAGAAAAAAAAATTTGAAAATTTTTTAACCAACATTTTGGAAAGATTTCGAAAAAAAATTGTTTTTCTTTGTTCAAATTTAAAATTTCGACGTTTCCATAGCATTCTAATAAGTTTAGAGTGCTATGCTAAATCAAACAAATTAAAAAAAAATTGAAAAAATCAATTCAAAATTCAGTCAATAGATGAAAAATTTTTTTTTGCTTAAATTTAAAATTTAAACGTTTCATGACATTCCAAACCTATTTCGGAAAAAAAAATTTGCATCATTTTTTTACAATTTTGGAAAAAAATTACCATTAGAATAGACGGAAAAATTTGTCTGCTGAAATTTAAAATTTTCACGTTTCATGACATTTTAAACCTATTTCAGAAGAAAAATGACTGGAAATTTTTAACCAACAATTTTGAAAAATTTCAAAAAAAAATGAAATTTTTAACCACCACTATACTTCCACTTCACTGCGTGAATGTGGAACTGAAAATTTGTCTAATGGCAATAATATTTGACATATGTTATTATACTTTTATTGAAAATACACAGGGTGGTCATCCCAAGAAATTGTTGCAGGGCTCCCAGATAAAGGGGAATATATAAAAAAAAAATTTACTTTAGAGGCTGATATATCAGCAATACAGCAGGGTAGGGTGGTCACCCTGTGCCCTGAACAAAATTTTTATGTTTTACGTGCAGTCCCCTCTCTGCATTTAATTGGTGGCGAAAGAGGCTCACACGGCCGACTAGACAAGTACCTGGGGTGTGAGTTCGAACAAATTGGAGCTTTCAGATGTACGCTGGTGAAAACAAATACGCTGCTTACTATAACAGATTTAATAATATTTAGGTAATCTTACAGCCAAATACCACAGAGATAACATTACACACAATCGATATTACTTATGTGTGGCCCACACTTATCCTAACACAAAACATGATAACTTAAAACTAATAAAATCTTAACTACTAATAGGCAAAATATGACCCCCCAAAATATATTAGCTTAGACGATTACATTAAAATATTGAATAATAGCATAAAATGAACAAAATAATGTGAATTATTTACTGACAATAGGTTAAATTGACTGAAAATTTGTAAGCGTGGTATTCAAAACTATTAAAACTTAATTGGTGATATGCATTACATTTAATGTCTACCGTAAGAAAGCTGACGGGCACTCTACTCCTCACGTAGAAGGTGGTATGTGATATAAGGTTCCCCCGTTAGGTAATTCAAGACGCTTACCTCCAGCAGGTTTCAAAATGTAATCACTAGGCCTACCAGGGGAGCGTAGCTTCCAAGGGACCAGGCAGGAGAGCCTCACCGGTACACTCAGGATTCCAAATTTACCAAATATCTTGCCAACCAAGTTTCAGTAGAACCAAATCCACATACAGATGTACAAATCCAACAGGTAAGATGTGGGGTCAAACATACATGATGCACTACCAGTAAAAGTCCAAGTAAAATGAAACCAAAGGAACAAAAGGTACAAAAGAACAAAAAACCAAGAAGAACAAAAAGCCAAAAAGTCCAAAAAGAACAAAAAGCCCTGCAATAAAGAAATAAAGAATGTTACAAATCTATTTTCTAAAGAGATTTCAGAGGTATACCTTAGATGTTGAGTGGGCTTTCAGAATTCCTTTGCCATGTGCTTCCAGCAAGTTGATTTATCCGGAAAATTCCGTAGCAGTATTTCCCAACAGAAAATCATAAAAATATCAAAATTAAAACACTGCTAATTTGTCACTAGAGCACTAAATCCCATTAAAGGAGCAAATTAACAAAATGCTATCCACGTGCTCAGTGACACAACTTCTCTTCGAGCCGGCAAACGGAAAAAAGTCCCAAAAATGGCCCAGACGGAAACCTCTGTCAAAATCTGAGAATGTCCAGGGGTACGTTCCGAATGAACACTATACAACATAACCCACAAATCTGATAAACCTCCCTTAATGATGTTTATATTCCACACATAATACAGTATTTCATAATTCCATTAACAAAACAATAGGTTTAATTGATAATAACGGTCTTGAAAAGGTTATAATCGAGACGTTCGAAACTCGCTTCCTAATTAGGTACAGTTACAGTGCGTTGCTAGCAATGCGTTGCCAGCAACTCGCTGCTAACATCACTGTGCGTAGCTCACATGGAGCACGAACGGTAGGCAACCAGTTATACTATATTAACATAACGATATTCAATAGGCAACCAGTTATACTATATTAACATAACGATATTCAAATTGTAAATGTGCAGATACGAAAATAGACTGTAACAAAATAATTCATGGTATACCTGTTATTTAGTATTGAACTTTTGCTGTTGGATGTGCACTATTTTTTTGACCAAAAGTTATTAGGATTTCTTTGTAATAATTGCAATTAACTATATTCCGATTATTATTCTCAATGTCATTTCGTAATTAATAATTTTTTAGAGTGACCGCCATGCACAAATAACGAGGGAAGTTCTGTGTAAATAACTTTACAGATTTTTTTTCTGAAATAGCTTTAGCGTGTCATGAAACGTGGAGATTTTAAATTTGAGCAAAAAAATTTTTTTCGTTATTTATTCTCTTTAGACGATCCACCCTGTATATTTTCCAGTGAAAGTTTAACCATTTCTTCGCTGACAGTAGGGTCAACTACCTAGCAAATTTGACTGCTTTCCGTCGAGTAGTTTTTTAGTTAATGCACCAACAGGCAGACAGACAGACAGACTGACGGAATTGAAAAACCTATATTTTCGTAATCGACGTGATCTGAAACGTGAAAATCCGAAAAAATCTCGAAGGGTAATTTTTTCTCGAACATAATACTTCCCTTCGGTATGCGAGGGAAGTAAAAAGGGATTTAGTCAAAGCTATGTTTCACAATTTCGTCGGCGTCGTCTAATTAAAGGAGATAACATAACCGCATTAGTAAAGAACATGTAAAAGCACCTCCGTATACTGGAATCTAATGTTGACACTAAGTCAAGGTCACATGCATTCAACACTGCAATTGTAGAAGAATTAACTACGGTTTTAAGTAATTGTCAGTACGTTTCACAAATGTAGTAGAATTCCGATAAAAGTAGGTTATACGTATTAACATTTTAAAATGAAATAATATTTACTTTATCACCGTGTGTGCATTTGTGATGCTCACGGTACATGGCAGCTTTATACCATTAATCCTTAACCTTGTTTGTTGTGTATGATGTATTATTACATACAGTTAGATAATGGAAATAGAAAAAGATAAACACGCCACACATATTAAACAAACAGGAAAGTTTGATTGAAAATTGTCTTTTTATTTGCTAGATATGTGTTATATCTTTTGTACTAAGAACCATTACCGTTATTAGGTTAAATTTATTACCAAAAATACGCTGTAGCTGGCAGTAATCAATATTTCACTACTTTGCAGCTTCGTCGTTTTTCTGTTTGTTTCAGTAGGTGTTTGCAATATAATATGTCTCTATGAGGGCCGTATCTGGCGCAGAGATAAAATTCCCAAGCCTTGCTATTTAAACTAAGTTGTCTCTTTTCTGCGTAATAGTAGAGGGTCCACGCCTTCGAAAGCCATCAAAATCGCCAAGTAACCCATTCCAGCAAGGTAAATAATTTTTGAGCTCGTATATCGAAAGAGGGTCCTAATGGGCATCAGAAATGGCTTGTTGGACTTTTGTTGAGGATTGCACAACTTCTCCACAAGAAAAAAAGATGGCGAAATGTTATTTCAAGAATTCGTGTTTTTAAACGTATACCTCTCGCTAGAGAGTGAACTACATGCGATATTGATTTGATTTTTTTTATTTATATATTACTGACAAGAGCGCATCTATCTGTACTAATTAAATTTCAAACTCGCTTAGGGTTTTTTTTCTAAATAAATCCTAAATCACAGTAACGAAATTTGTGTGTTTAAAATTTCGACGTGCGGGCAACTATATTAAATATTCAATTTTTTTATATACTATATACGAATGAAATATGGTCTAAAGATCAGCAGAGTTTTTGCAAAAAAAATTAGCTCGATATCTTATACAGTTTTTGAGTTAACGACTTTTTAATATAAATCATAATTAGATTCATGGTATTCCTGTTAGCTCATGGCTGTTTTCTGGTTAAGTATAATGCATTAAGATAGTAAGCCAATACATTTTTGAAATTGTGCTATTAGTTACATTTTTACAATTTTGCAAAAATATTAATAGGTAAAAAGAAACTCATTTGGTAGATGATTTACTCGATCTATTAATTATGAAGGTGTTGTATAGAGATATTATTTATTAAGTATATCATTATTGTGGTACAAATGATATAGCATTTTACAAACATGAAAATATAAAAATGTACACAAAACTTGTAATATATACATAAGTAATAATAATGCATAATAAGTATACACAGCTCAGTAAGTACTACTACATAGTCATTACTATTAAGAAGCACTGTCTGCTAAAAACTGCTCTGTATTATTTCTGGCCTTAAAACAATTGTTAGGAAAGGCTGCACATGCAACAGAACACCAAGTGGACGCACATTTTTAATCATACTTTACTTTACAATTCCACCATTTGTTTTCTTTAGAACCAGTTGTGACTTTTTGTCATCATTTGTGATTTTATTTGGTTATTCTCTATCGGATATCCAAATTTTCTGGGAAAGGGTAAATTGGGAAGGAGATCGGAAAATCGCTTGGACACTAAAATTTTATGTGCTTTGTTAACTGCTTCTCAAGTCGAGAAAATTTGTTATAAATCCAGGATTTTGTGTTAGGTAAGAGTCTAAACCACTTTTTGTGGATAATTTTTACAATTAAAAGTATTTCGCAATGACCAGGGTTTTAACCTACTTCGCTAGGTTCTTCAGTTGCTGGCTAAGCTAAGTACACTAACCTACTGGACTACCGTCCCTTGTAATGCTCGTTTTAAATGCAGTAAGGAAGTGTCTTGTGTAGGACGCGGACGTAGCTAACGTAAGTCTAACCTTAAGGAAAAATAAATACTGCCTTAGCAAATCTAAAGATTTAAATTCACTACGGATGGCCGTAGTGAATTTAAATCCTTAATCCTTAAGTCCTATGTGAATCTGTATGGAGAGATTCACATAGGACTTACGAGCATCTTAAATTACACGATCATCAATTGCATCGCAGTTATCTCCAAAATTAATCAAAATATATAGTTGGCGTCTTCATTTTAAGGCAACAATAACTGCTCATTTATCCTCTTCGGAAAGGATAACTGACAGGTCACACAATACACCGACTGCCAATAACGTTTTTACAATATTTTCTTCTTCATATTTTTCACTTAATTATTTACTGATTTCGTGAGTATTCTAAGATACCCTTTGTTGTCATGTACCCACACATTTTTTGTAGGTTTTCTATTTTACAAAAATTAAACATACCTTGCGCAAATATTATTGTGTTTCCTTCTTCATGATTGCAAGTTCACAATATTGGGCAACGTATGTAATTATTTACACCAATATTCTAAAATGTGTTTTAAATTATTCGCTTTATATTTGTTACTATTTATAAAGTAATTCCAGTTTAGAATAAGAATTGTGTCTGTTATGGCGAATTCATATAATTCTGATGGGTTTTTAAGTCATACCATACATTTTCTTAAATATGAAATTTCGGACAATTTTTATTTTAATCTCAAATTTGTATAATTTATTGACGATTTCATACTGTATTTGCACCTTTCGATATATACAGTCCTTCTTCGCCAAAATGACGTAACTGAAAATTTTCTAAGCAAATTGGACGTACTTCAAAGTTTCCTTTTTCAGTAATCATTAAACCATTATTTCGGCATCTATATTTTAACAGACTCTATTTTAAAATCACGTAGTTGTAACATAACACATAAATAATTGTCTAATTTTCAGACAATTGGTGACCTACTGATTAATAGTAATATAATACCTTAATCAAATTAGTTATTAGACTAATGTCTATCCACAATTACACAGACCGAATCCTGCCTCAGCTGTCACGTTGCGCGTTATCATAACAATACATTATTACGATCGAATTAAAAAATCTGTAACTCGAAAACTGTATGAGATATCGAGTTAATTTTTTTTGCAAAATCTTTGTTGATCTTTAGATCATATTTCATTCGCATATAATATATAAGAAAATTAAACATTGAAGGTAGTTGTCCGCACGTCGAAATTTCAAACACACAAATTTCGTTCCTGTGATTTAGGATTTAATTAGAAAAAAACCGTAAGTGATTTTGAATCTCTACTAGTACAGACATATGCGCTCATGTCAGTAGTATGTAAAGAAAAAAAATCAGATCAATATCGCATGTAGTTAATTTTCTAGCGAGAGGTATACGTTTAAAAACACGTATTCTTGAAACAACATTCCGCCATTTTTTTTTCTTGTGGAGAAGTTGTGCAATCCTCAACAAAAGTCCAACAAGCCATTTCTGATGCCCATTAGGACCCTCTTTCGATATGCGAGCTCAAAACTTATTTACCTTGTTGGAATGGGTCATTTCAATTTTTAATGCTTTGGACCCCTTACTATAACCTGTACAGAGCTTAACTTTATCAATAAACAATAAAATTTTGCAGATTAAATTAGACACAAACAATATTATATTTGATCTTTCACTTAACAATTTACTTAACTTAGCTCAGTTAAACAAATCGTTAAGTGAAAGATCAAATATAATAGTACTTGCATCCAGTTCAATCTACAAAATGTTATTGTTTATTAATGAAGATAGACTAGACATAAATAGGTACTTTTACCAGGAGAAATCATATTTAAAATATATTGGCAAACTCGAATGTATTCTATGCACTTTAGAAACCATTCATTTCGAGATAAATTGTTCAATAAATAAAATGATGCAAGTTTTGTATTTAACGTAATTATGCCAGCGTAATCAGTAGTGCAATTGAAACTTTCTGAAGATATAGGAAACGTATGGAAATATTTTCAATGCTCCAACGATTTCTAAACATACGCATGAGATTTCTGGTAGCTGTATATCTTCTTGTGTCTGAATAAAATGACTGTAGATAAATAGTAGGTGGCATAAGGAAACTTGTGATGTATCGGTGAGCTCTTTTAATTGAGGGGCTAGTTAATTAAATATTCTATAAAATTCACGTGAGTTATTCAAGCAGATAATGGGTATAATTAATTAATTAATTTGTTAAGGTTATGTTCGCATGTTATAATTTTGCATAAATATCTTATTAGTCAAGTCGTTTCGCCCGCTTATGTAAAATTATTGTTAGTCATGTGTAATGATCTTAGGTTTTATTATGTTGCAATGTAGTAGGAAAAGATTGGCAAAATTACCGTAACTCAAAAAAAAATTGTGCAGACTAAACTTTGGTTACAAGTTTAAAATAGGCCAAAGTTCACGAAACAAAGAGGATTCGGAGTTTTACGGATCCGCGGGATACTATAGGGTGTAGAAGTAATGTGTTTCATAAAAGAAATCAATTTTTCTCTATTTTCTAGGGAGATTTGGCATTTTCAAAAAAATCGTTCAAATAAAAGTTGCTTCAGGCAAAATTATCTTTAATTTGATCTTTTTAAATAAATTTTATAGCAATAATTACCCGAAATACAGCAAAAGGCATGAGAGAAAATGTTGTTAGTACTAGAGCCTGGTACAATTTATGCTGACTCGTGTCATGGCCGCTAAAACATCTGAACTAAGATTTTAATTGATGCATTAGAAATGCCAGTAGTTCTCAAACAGTTCTTTCCTTTAACAGCAATGATGTCGATAAATAATTTTAAAAAAATAGGAAAGATGTTGTCATCAAATGTTAAGATTATTAATTTAGTAACTTTGTCATTTTAGTGGAATTCTGATTATACAGTGTCCTCCGTAAAGTTGGCTACATATGGGAAAGAATTGTATTATTCACATTTCTAGAAAACTCTATTGGGGGGTTCGCTTATGCATGTCCGACAACAAAAAATTACATTTTGATACATGTCGTGTGATCACCGGTTTGGCAGGACTGTAAAAAATAATTGACGGTGGTACCGAAAAATGGGTCAAATTGTTAAGATATCGAAAAAAATTATTAAGAAAAAGTGCCTGGAATACAACAACGACCCCATCTGTCGCTCATTGAAGCAGATATGAGGAAAATAAAAAATGCAAATTTTACCCTTATCATTAATTACTATATGAAAAATCATAAATTCTTGTATCTATTTCACAAATATTTGTTTAGTTTCGACAAAAACTTTATGTATTTTAGTTGAATAAAGGTATTTGCATGTACAAAAAGAAACGAATCACCAATATCGTATTTTTTAGAAATCTCAATAATACAAATTTTTCCCATATGTAGCCAACTTTATGGCGGACGCTTTAGGTATATAGGTTCGGGCACAAATGAAACTAATAACAAAAAATGAATTGCCCAATTCAGTTCATAACATTGAGTTATCAGAAAAAGATATCAAAGTCTAATATTGTTACAGTCACGGGGAGGTATGGGCATTTCTTCCCAGGAAAGGATAGGATTGTAGCATTAGTAGGGGAAATAATGTTAGTAAAAATAAAATATTTCATATAATAAAAAAAAATCTGAAAACTCTATAAGAATAACGAACATACATTATTTTTCTTTTAGCGATAAAGAATAAATATTCTGGTTGACAAAAAATATATTAAAAAAAAACCGCTGCCTAAGGAATCACTACTTCCACATCCAGACCTTTAAGTCAAGTCACTTTAAAGGAAACATATTGACTAAATTTGCACTCTGGTATGTGTAAATTATTGATCATAGAATTTTAATAATATTTGGGGCAGATGTCATAGAAAAGTTTGAGGCGTTGGTGTCTACCATATACGTTAAAAATGAAGTTTCTAGTTTACACTACTTATTTTCCCATATTCACAACCTACCACCTCTCACTCCTTCAATGGAATCATCTCAATCAGATGTGGTACTAACTTTAAAGTGAATATCTCAATTTTATGTTAACAATCTCATTAATAATGGAGTGAAGGTGTTGGGGTTTGAAAAATATTAGAAAGAAATTTAAGGCGTCGGTATCTAGTATATACACCAAATCCCCAATTTCCGTACTCTTACCAGCTTGCTTTACCTATTTTCCCCTATTTAACCCTATTTAACCCCCAACCCTTCAATGGAACCATCTGAAAATAAAATCTAGTTCCAGATGTCGTTATATTACATACGTGTACCAAATTTTCAGTGAATATCTCAATTTTATTTTATCAACCCCTTTAATAATGGAGTAAGGGTGGTGGGGGGTGGTTAAAAAATATTATTAAGAAAACTGATGCCTTGGCCGCTAGGACATACACCGAATTTCAAGTTTCTGTACTTACCAGCATGCCTTACTTATTTTCCCCTATCTAGCCCTATTTAACCCACAACCCTTCAACGGAATCATCTCAAAATATAATCTAGTTCCAGATGTCGTTATAATACATACGTGTACCAAATTTCAAGTGAATATCCCAATTTTATTTTATCAACCCCTTTAATAATGGAGTAGGGGTATTGGGGGGTTGAAAAATATTGTATAAAATCTAAGGCCTTGGTTTCTAGGACATGCACCGAATTTCAAGTTTCTGTACTCATACCAGCTTGCTTTACCTATTTTCCCCTATTTAACCCTATTTTTTTTATGCCTTATTTATATTAACGTCCTGGCGGAGTTCAGCTAATTGCTGCTCTACCACTCAACCAGGACACGTACACATAGACATCAACACAACAACCATTCCCTGCGATATTGCCATCTACCGCAGCTGAGACTCGAACTCAGGAGAGATAACAGCGACTAGACATGTTGTGCCACCCAACAGCGGTCTAGGTCACTGCTACCGTCTCGGTAACACATGAAAAAACGCCACCAACATCCATAACCTGGCCAAGATTCGAACCCGGGACTCCGTGGTCGCAAGCCAAACACCTTCAGCATTGCGCCACCGAGCTGGTCGATTGAACCCCCAACCCTTCAATGGAATCATTTCAAAATATAATCTAGTTCCAGATGTCGTTATATTACATACGTGTACCAAATTTTAAGTGAATATCTCAATTTTATTTTATAAACCCCTTTAATAAGCAAAAGGGGTGGGGGGGGGTTTAAAAAATAATCTGAGACCTTGGCTTCTAGTACATACACCGAATTTCCAGTTTCTGCACTCTTACCAGCTTGCTTTACTTATTTTGCCCTATTTATCCCTATTTAACCCAACCCGTCAAAGGAATTATCTCAAAATATACCCCAGTTCCAGATGGCGTTATAATACATAAGTGTACCAAATTTCAAATGAATATCTCAATTTAATTTTATCAACCCCTTTAATAATGGAGTAGGGGTGGTAGGGGGTTGAAAAATATTATAAAAAATGTTGGGGCCTTGGCTTGTAGTACATACATCAAATTTCAAGTTTCTGTGCTCTTACCAGCTAGTTTTACATATTTCTCCCTATTTGCCCCTATATAACCCCCAACCCTTCACCGGATATCTTCAAAAAACAATCCAGTTCCAGATCTCGTTATAATATATACGTGTACAAAATTTCAAGTCAATATCTTAAACCGTTCCGGAGAAATCGTGCGGACAAAAAAAGTTACAGACAGACCGACAGACAGACCGACAAACAGACCGACAGACAGACAGACAGAAAAATTTTTTCGCTCAAATTTAAAATCTCGACGTTTCATGACATTCTAAACCTATTTCAAGAAAAAAAAATTTGAAAATTTTTTTGCGATTACTATACTTACAATCCACTACGTGGATGTGGAAGTAATTAACAATAATTTTAAAACAAATAAATTCAAACAATTCTGAAAGAACAACGCTTTGGCACGTTTTCCTGAACACTAAAACACTTGAACGCTACACTTGAACACTACACCTAACAATTTACGACATGTTTTCATAAACAATACAACATTATACTTAAACAAGTTTTTTACTCGACGCATGTGTCACCATTCGTGTATCAATACATAACGTAAGAAAGTCGATTTTATTAGAGATAAACACGCGCTAGTACTAATAAGACACATTTTTGGGGAAAATTTAATTTTAACAAAACTCGTGGCGCGGCTGAATAAAATAAACATTTTAGAAAGAAAATTATTAATTTTTAATAGAGCTTAAATAAAAAAAACCCATTTAAATTTATTGCTGCTCGAGTATCTTACCGATTGAGCTACGCGATTTCATCTTCATTATATTCTAAAACGCGTAATATGTACATACTAGTAGATTGTAAGACTTAGTGGTTTGACATTGTTCGTTTGACGGATGAATATCCACTATTTACCACTAAAAGTAACTTAAATGTTTCATATAAAGACGTTTTTCATATTTAGAGTGGTGTTAGTTCACGGGAATAAATAATATTCGTCGTCAAATCACACAGTTTTGAAAATCGCTGAGCTTATGACTATATTTCTCACTCCTCAATGTACATTTCATATTTCCGTCTCAAAAGAATTGGGAAAGAATTGTGGTAGACATACATTGACAATGTCTTTAGGCTATTGGTTTAAGTTTTTGTGTAAGAGATAATGAAAACGTATGCGCAACAATAATTCATACTTCGGTCAGTTTAAACTGGAACCGACTCTACAGGATGAATTTAAAACTATACCTAGTTGAAAATGCCGAAAGGAATACTACACTGCATTGTTGATGGGGTTTTTTGCTGTATACAGTGAAATAATGGACCATCCAAAAATGCAAAACTTTTAGTGATGTATGCAAAATTTATGTAAACATAATTAAAAATAATAATAATAATAATAGGTAGAGAGACGACTGTACAGATTCCCTATGAATAAAATACATGAACTTTGTATCAGTGAGTAAGTACTATCACAGAACCTACAGGAAGCCACTCTTCATATAAGCAAATTTCGCCCACGTCATTGAGTTTTATCGGAAGTGACGCCAAAGGGGGAGGATGCTGGTAAATGAGAAGAGGCACCCAATTTTTTTTAATAACTAGAAAGCTTGTACTTTAACTTTAAAAAAATCGGTAAAGTTATTTACACAGAACTTCCCTCGTTATTTGTGCATGACAGTCACTCAAAAAAATTATTAATTACGAAATGACATTGGGAACAATAATTGGAATATAATTATTGGTATTATTACAAAGAAAACCTAATAACTTTTGGTCAAAAGAATATACAGAGTGTTCATCCAACAGCAAAAGTTCAATATACTAAATAACAGGTGCCAAATATGGAAGGCTTGCGCAAATACCTTTATAAATGTCCACCATGACTCAATTATTTCTTGGGATGCCATTATTCAATAAAAGTATATAATAGGATATGCCAAATATTATTGCCATCTCTCACATTTTCAATCCCACATTCACGTAATGGAGTGGAAGTATAGTGGTGATTAAAATATAGAACAAATTTTCAAAAATGTTTTCTGTCTATTCTAGTGTTAAATTTGTTTCCAAATTGGTGAAAATATGTTTTTTTTTCCGAAATAGGTTTGGAATGTTATGAACGTGGAAATTTTAAATTTGAGCAAAAAAAATATTTCGTCTATTCTATAATGGTGATAAATAGATTACCTAAACATGTTTTCGTTTTTTTTTATTTTTCTAAAACATTTTTAAATTTGTTTTAATAAATTTGGAATGCCATGGAAACGTGGAAATTTTAAATCTGAAAAAAAAATTCCATCTATTTGTGGTAAAATTTTTTCAAAAATTTTTAATTTTTTTTAAATTTTTCTTTAAATAGATTTAGAACGCTATGAAACGTGGAAATTTTAAATTTTGAGAAAAAAAAATTCATCTATTTTGGTGGTAAATAGAATGCCATAAAACGTGGAAATTTTAAATTTGAACAAAGAAAAAATATTTTTTTAGGTGTAAAAATTTTTTCAAAAATGTTTGAAAAAAATTTTCAAAAATTTTTTTTTCTGAAATAGGTCTAGCGCGCCATGAAACGTGGAAATTTTAAATTTGAGCAAAAAAAAATTTTGTTCACTATTTATTCCGTTTAGACGGTCCACCCTGTATATTTCCCAGTGAAATTTCTACCAGTTCTTCGCTGACAGTAGGGTTAACTACCTACCAAATTTGACTGCTCTCCGTCAAGTAGTATTTTTAGTTAATGCACCAACAGACAGACTGACAGACAGACAGACAGACAGACAGACTGACGGAATTGAAAAACCTATATTTTCGGAATCTACGTGTTCTGAAACGTCAGAATCCGAAAAAATCTCGGAGGGTGATTTTTTCTCGAATACAATACTTCCCTTCGGTATGCGAGGGAAGTAAAATCATTAATGTATACGATGACTTAAGAAAACACAAAAAAATTACTTTAATCGAAGGTGTCTCAGCGCTGCAAGCAAATTAAGCCCGACACCCGACTACAGTCTCATTGTATACCTCAAAACCTACATTTTGACGTAAGTTTTATTAATGTATTCGATGATATGAAAAGTGGCTCCCTGTATGTCTGTGGTGTAGTACTTACTCACTCACACAAAATTTTTCATGTATCTTATTCACAGAAAATCTGTACAGCCGGTTCTCCACCTATAAATTAATTTAAAAATAGGTACAAATAGCCTATTATTATTTTTGATGAATACGACAATCATAACAGCATTAAAGGACATGAACAACAATGTCGATATCAAGATGGTGGGTCTCGCTTCACTATATCAGACTTTGACTTTGTTGAAGTAGGTTTAGAAAGTCACAAAATGTCGAGATTTTATATTTGAGAAAAAAAATATCTGCTGGTCTGTAACTTTTTGCACGTTTTCTCTGGAACGGTTAAAGATATTGACTTAAAATTTTGTGCACGTATGCATTGTGTATATACTAGAAACGAAAGCCTCAGATTTTTTTACAATATTTTCAATTCCCTTCACCACCCCCACTCTATTATTAAAGGGGTTGATAAAATAAAATTGAGATATTCACTACAGATTTGATACACGTATGTATATATGAGGCCTGGAACTAGATTATATTTTCGGATGATTCCGTTGAGTGGTTGGGGGTTAAATAGAGGTAAATAATAAAAGTAAACTGGCAAAAGTACAGAAACTTGGGATTTGGTGTATTTACTAGAAGCGAAGGCCTCATATTACTTCCACATCCACGTAGTGGATTGGAAGTATAGTAATCGCAAAAAATTTTTCAAAAATTTTTATTCGTGAAATAGGTTTAGAATGTCATGAAACGTCGAGATTTTAAATTTGAGCGAAAAAAAAATTCTATCTGTCGGTCTGTCTGTCTGTCTGTCTGTAACTTTTTTTGTCCGCACGTTTTCTCCGGAACGGTTTAAGATATTTACTTGAAATTTTGTACACGTACATATTATAACGAGATCTGGAACTGGATTATTTTTTGAGGATGTTCGGTGAAGGGTTGGGGGTTAAATAGGGGTAAATAGGGGAAAATAAGTAAAGCAAGCTTGTAAGAGTACAGAAACTTGAAATTCGGTGTATGTACTAGAAGTTAAGGCCTCAGATTTTTTTATAATATTTTTCAACCCCCCCACCATCCCTACTCCATTAATGGGGTTGATAAAATAAAGTTGAGATATTCATTTGAAATTTCGTACACGTATGTATTATAACGACGTCTGGAATTAGATTATATTTTGAGATGATTCCGTTGAAGGGTTGGGGTTAATAGGAGTAACTAGAGGAAAATAAGTAAATCAAGCTGGTAAGAGTACAAAAATTTGGGATTCGGTGTATATATTAGAAACCAAGGCCTTAGATTTCTTTCTATTTTTCAAACTACACCACCTTCGCTTCATTATTAATGGGATTGATAACATCAAATTGAGATATTCACTTGAAAGTTAGTACACGTATGTATTGTAGTGACATCTGATTGAGTTGACTCCATTGAAGGAGTCGGAGGTGGTAGGTTGTGAATAGTGGAAAATAAGTAGGATAAACTAGAAACTTCATTTTTAGCGTATATGGTAGAAACCAACTCCTCAAACTTTTCTATTACATCTGCCCCGAATATTAATTAAATTCTAAGACCAATAATTTCCACATACTAGAGTGCAAATATAGTCAAGATGTTTCCTTTCAAGCGACTTGGATGAAGAATCTGGATGTGGAAGTAGTGATTCCTTAGGCAGCGGTTTTTTTATAATATTTTCAACGGCTTAAAAATACTGGGGGTATCACGCTATGCTAAAATGTACATGACGTTCTCTTCTTCTGTGCTTGTATGCCTGTGAAAATGTGTTTTTTGTTACTGTCTTTTTATATTAGTGTACATTCCAAACTTACTACTAATTCATAACAAATAAAACCGCTGCAAGGAATTACTACTTCCACATCCAGCGTTTCCTTCCAAGTCTCTTTAAAGGAAATAATCTTCTTTACAATTTACGCCCTCCTACCCCTTCAACGAAGGGCCAAATTTCAAGTGAATATATCAATTTCATTTTATTAAACTCATGAATAATGGAGAGTGGGTGGTGGGGTGGTCTTGGCTTCTAGCATATAATATAATGATTAGTGGAGGGGTGAGGGGCTTATAAAACATTATAAGGAAAGCTGATGCCTTGGCTTCTGCTATATACACATAACACCATATATCATTGTACTCTTACCGGCTTGCTTTACTTATTTTCCTATTTACCCCTATTTACCCCCCAACCTTTCACCGGTTCAAAAAACAAGCCAGTTCCAGATCTCGTTATAATCCACATGTGTACAAAATTTCAAGTCAATATCTTAAACGGTTTCAGAGAAAACGAGACCACAAAAAAAATTTAAATACGGACGAACCCACAAACAGAAATTTTTCTTTGCTCCGATTTAAAATCTCGACATTTTATGGCATTTTAAACCTATTCCACTACGTGGATGTGGAAGTAATTGTACCTACTTAGCAGCTAATGTTCACTTAAATTTTTGTATATCAATTTTTATATAAATACTAACCAAATATGCATCATTTAATTAAAGTAGTTTTCCATCTTTTTGTGACGAAATTCATTCGCATCTTACATATACGAGGGGTAAACCTCTAGGCCCAATTTGTACACCTGATTTCCCTTTTTGGGAAAATCTTGTATGATTTCCCCTGATTTCCTCCTGATTTCCTCCTGATTTCCCCTCATTTCCCCTGATTTCCTCTGATTTCCTCCTGATTTCCCCTGATTTCGTCCTGATTTCCCCTGATTTCCCCTGATTTCCCCCTGATTTCCCCTAGATTTCTTCTCATTTCCTTTGATTTGTTTCTACATTAATACTAGACTGAAATTATATTCTATTAATCATTTTTTTAATTCGTTAATATTTTTGAAATAATGTTTATAATAGTGGGTTTTTTGTTGTATTATGCCTCTAATTATATTCAAAAATGTTCCTTTTAGAGGTGATTTCAAGGTAAAACGATTAGGTAGACAAGTAGTGAGTTATTGGAGGCCTTAATACACATGATGATAAGTTAACCTAGCTCAACACCCATGTTAAAGGTGTATTTTTATGTACACTAAGACAACGCGTGTAAATAAAAAGTACATCTAAGATATTTCATTAAAAAAAAATCTGTTAGGAAAAAAATCAGGTGTTACAATGCAGATAATATTTTACGAAACATAAGAACCTTCTTTTTAAACTTTGTATTTTTATTCGTGCTACAGAAGAAGGCCTCTGTTATCGCGAAGGTGGTTTGTAATTTCTTCGGATATTTAAAATTGAAATTAAAATATATAGCAAACGCTATTTGAAATGCCTCTAAAAATGATGTTGAGTTCCTCAATTTTTATGTCTTCCACATAGACGGCATATAAATTAATCGAACCTGGAAACATTTAGGACAAGTTAGATGTATATTTTAATTTCTCATATCAATATGCTCACCAAATAATTTTACAATGGAAGGAGTTCTGATTTCCATTATTTCTATGTCCGTTAAGTCCTCTTTCTGCAAAATTTAATTTAGTTAAATATTATAAAATTAAACATATACCTAATAGAGATTCCATATAAATTTCATTAAAATACGTAGCTATAGTTCTTATAGCAATCATGAATATTTCAGTATTGGTCACGTTATTAGCGGAATTGCACTGAATACCCTCGTTTTGTCCAAACTTCAATATTTGAGCCATGTTTTTGTCGTCATTAAAAACATTAATATCAATTTTCTTTAATGCGTTAAAGTGCCAAAACAATCATTTTTTTTTAAACAAGAGAGGCCAATGTTTTTTTATTTCTTCGATATTGGGATTTTTATTAATAAATTGTCTCTGCTTTGCGTAACATTCTTCAGCAAATTCTTCATTAAGTACAATATCTTGTCCTTCCTTTACATTGTCTTTGTCATCGTCGATTCCAACGTGTTCATCTTTCTGTTCATCTTCTGAACTATCTGTGCCTGTCGGGGTGTCCGTGCTGTCATCAAATTGTACTTCCTCGCTATCATCCGAGCTCTCATCGGTAGTGCTTTCCTCATATGAATATCGGTTTTGAATGTGGTCTTGGCTATTTTTTTAGGTTTCTTGTAAGATTCTTTATTTGTTTCTGTCTTTCTTTTCTTTGACCTCACATCTTGATCTTTGCTATTAATAGCCCCTGCTATTTCTGGCGATAATTGCAAGATACATTTGTCATTCTCTATTGATACATCTGGTTTTGGTAATGTAGCTTGGTAGGTGGTCAATTCGCAGGAAAAATGTTGGCTCAACTCAACGCTGTTCAAATGACCATCGCGTTCGATTGAAAACCAATTTCCTACACAATTTGTATTTTTGTGCTTTGCTATATCAATTTCTGTAATATCCTTAAGAGAGTCAAAACATAAAATTCGTCCAACAATAACAGTATTACCCGAAACGTTTACATCAATGACTTTACTTCCGCTAGCCATTTGACTTGCTGGATTAATCTCACATTTGAATAAACACCAATCTCCAATTTTAACGGATCTAGTTTTCCGTACCGCTTGCGCTTTCCTTTTTGTTCCCGTCAATTCTTTGTTTTTGCCCCGAACAAAGCGTCTTAGTCTATCTGTACTAACTTTTTCCGTTTTTTGATCAAGCAGCCATCATAAGGATGATTTGCGAATAACTGTAGTTTTATTATTAACTGATACACGAACATAAGGTCCGGTTTCGAGTATCGTGCAGCAGGTAGCTCGGCCGGTAGGCTACATATTAAATCAGTAACTAACTGTTCGTCACTGTTTATTTTGCGAAATAGAAAATCCTATATTATCGTACTCTACAGCCACGTTAGTACGATATTATATGGTTTTCGATGTTCCGCTGCAACGCGGATCCGGTTAAAACGCATGGTATGTCGCCGGCCTTATGGTGCCGAAAAATTTTTCAAAATACCCTTTTTTAAGCAAAAGATATTATCTGAATTACCTATGCGCATAATGTATTTCAACAAAATGGCAGTAGATTTCCCCCTGATTTCCCCTGATTTCCTCCTGATTTCCCATGATTTTCTATGATTTCCCCTAATTTCCCCTGATTTCCCCCTGATTTCCCCTGATTTCCTCCTGATTTCCCATGATTTCCCCTGATTTCCCCCAATTTGTACACCTGATTTCCCCAGCGGTTTGTCCCTCGTACATATATGACAAATACGGTAATGGTTGGACTTGATTTGGTTTGAAAAGGGGAGAATAAGAAGAGTAGGGTTATTTTTACTATTATTGCTACTGATTTACTACTTGTATGCTTTTTAATTATTCAAATTTTGCCTGTAAGTAAAACAATAAATAAAACACCGTATATATTAAAGGAACAAAGCATTCCTCGTTTACAACGTGCTTTAATCTCACACCCAGTTTATACAAATTGTTTCCGTTGACAAGGAGAATACCTACAGGTATATTTATATTGTTTAATTTCAACTTAACAATGCAGCATCTAACAATTTGCAGAATGTGAGTGAAAGGTTTGTTTCAATAAGAAAAGATGCACCAGCATCCAACGTGAACGTCTGCACGCCGCGCCGCTCTAATTTTATTGCAATTTATTTTATGTGGTGCACGATCCGTATCGTACCGATAACTTTTACAAATGATGCAGCATCGGTATTAAAAGCATCAATAAAGTGTTGAAACTGGGTATTTATCGATTATAGTATATTCTACGGACTATATTAGAAATACAGTCCAGACAAAACGTGAATAATAAAAGAAATTGTAATGACTCCTTTCAAAAAAAAAAAAAAAAAAAAAACCGCTGCCTAAGGAATCACTACTTCCACATCCAGATTATTCGTCCAAGTCACTTTAAAGGAAACATCTTGACTATATTTGCACTCTAGTATGTGGAAATTATCGGTCATAGAATTTTAATAATATTTGGGGTAGATGTCATAGAAAAGTTTGAGGAGTTGGTTTATACCATATACGTTAAAAATGAAGTTTCTAGTTTACCGTACTTATTTTCCACTATTTACAACCTACCACCTCAATGGAGTCATCTCAATCAGATGTCTCTACAATACATACGTGTACTAACTAAGTGAATATCTCAATTTGATGTTGTCAATCCCATTAATAATGGGATAATTAATCTGAGGCCTTGGTTTCTAGTATATACACCGAATTCCAAATTTCTATAGTCTTACCAGCTTGCTTTACTTATTTTCCTCTATTTACCCCTATTTAACCCCCAACCCTTCAACGGAATTATCTCAAAATATAATCTAGTTCCAGATGTCGTTATAATACATACGTGTAGAAAATTTCAAATGAATATCTCAATTTTATTTTACCAACCCTTTTCAAATTGGAGTAGGGGTGGTGGGGGTTGAAAAATATTATTAAAAAATTTGACGCTTTGGCTTCTAGTACATACACCGAATTTCAAGTTTCTGTACTCTTACCAACTTGTTTTACTTATATTCCTCTATTTACCCCAAATTAACCCCCAACCCTTCAACGGAATCATCCCAAAATATAATCTAATTCTAGACATCGTTATAATACATACGTGTACGAAATTTCAAATGAATATCTCAACTTTATTTTATCAACCCCATTAATGGGGTAGGGGTGGTGGGGGGTTGAAAAATATTATGAAAAAATCTGAGGCCTTAACTTCTAGTACATACACCGAATTTCAAGTTTCTGTACTCTTACAAGCTTGCTTTACTTATTTCCCCCTATTTACCCCTATTTAACCCCCAACCCTTCACCGGATTTCCTCAAAAAACAATCCAGTTCCAGATCTCGTTATAATATATACGTGTACAAAATTTCAGGTCAATATCTTAAACCGTTCCGGAGAAAGCGTGCGGACAAAAAAAGTTACAGACAGACAGACAGACCGACAGACAGACAGAAATTTTTGTTTCGCTCAAATTTAAAATCTCGACGTTTCATGACATTCTAAACCTATTTCACGAATAAAAATTTTTGAAAATTTTTTTGCGATTACTATACTTCCAATTCACTACGTGGATGTGGAAGTAAAAAAACTACGTGGAATTGCTTTACAAAAATATCCAGGACATGTATATATAATATCTATAATATCTAAGGGAGAGGATCCCGTGACATACTTTTTATCCTTTTATTCTTCGAATGTCTGTTCAATATACAGCCTGGGGCAACAGTGCGTCGGACCTCGATATCTCGAGTTCTGTGATAGCCAGAAATGTTTTCAAAAATTGCAACTAAATTAGATAAAAAAGTCTAGAACTGGAAATTATTTTCGAATATACAGGGCGAGCCAAGACGAAATTACAGGACTAAGTGCATTTTACTACCCTCGCATGCCGAAGGGAAGTATTGTATTCGAGAAAAAATCACCCTGCGAGATTTTTTTCGGATTTTGACGTTTCAGATCACGTAGATTACGAAAATACAGGTTTTTCGATTCCGTCAGTCAGTCTGTCTGTCTGTCTCTTGGTGCATTAACTAAAAAACTACTTGACGGAGAGCAGTCAAATTTGGTAGGTAGTTAACCCTACTGTCAGCGAAGAACTGGTAGAATTTTCACTGAAAAATATATAACGTGGACCGTCTAAACGGAGTAAATAGTGAAAAACATTTTTTTTTTGCTCAAATTTAAAATTTCCACGTTTCATGACGCGCTAAACCTATTTCAGAAAAAAAAAATTTTGAAAATTTTTTTCAATCATTTTTGAAAAAATTTTTAGCACTAAAAAAAAAATTTGTCTTTGTTCAAATTTAAAATTTCCACGTTTCATGGCATTCTAAACCTATTTAAAAGCAAAAAAAATTTGAAAATTTTTTACCAACATTTTTGAAAAAATCTTTACCACCAAAATAGATGAATTTTCTTTTTCTCAAAATTTAAAATTTCCACGTTTCATAGCGTTCTAAATCTATTTAAAGAAAAATAAAAGAATTTTAAAAAATTTTGAAAAAATTTTACCACAAATAGATGGAATTTTTTTTCCGATTTAAAATTTCCACGTTTCCATGGCATTCCAAATTTATTAAAACAAATTTAAAAATGTTTTAGAAAAATAAAAACAAACATGAAAACATGTTTTAGTAATCTATTTATCACCATTATAGAATAGGCGAAATATTTTTTTGCTCAAATTTAAAATTTCCACGTTTCATAACATTCTAAACCTATTTCGGAAAAAAAAATTGCAACATATTTTCACCAATTTGGAAAAAAAAATAACACTAGAATAGACAGAAAACATTTTTGAAAATTTGTTCTATATTTTAATCACCACTATACTTCCACTCCATTACGTGAATGTGGGATTGAAAATGTGAGAGATGGCAATAATATTTGGCATATCCTATTATATACTTTTATTGAATAATGGCATCCCAAGAAATAATTGAGTCATGATGGACATTTATAATTTACATTTTTAATTTATTTGCGCAAGCCTTCCATATTTGGCACCTGTTATTTAGTATATTGAACTTTTGCTGTTGGATGAACACTCTGTATATTTTTTTGACCAAAAGTTATCAGGTTTTCTTTGTAATAATACCAATAATTATATTCCGATTATTATTCCTAATGTCATTTCGTAACTAATAATTTTTTTGAGTGACTTTCATGCACAAATAACGAGGGAAGTTCTGTGTAAATAACTTTACCGACTTTTTTTCAAACATTTTTGAAAAATTTTTTGCCACAAATAAATAGAACAAATTTTTTTCTTTGTTCAAATTTGAAATTTCCACGTTTCACAGCATTCTAAACCTATTAAAATTAAAAATTTTGAAATTTTTTTTACCACTTTTGAAAAAATTTTACCACTAAAATAGATGGAAAATTGTTTTTCTTCGTTCAAATTTCTAATTTCCACCTTTTCATCTAAACCTATTTCAACAAAAATAATTTTTTTTTTTTAAATTTAAAAGTTTTTAATCTATTTATTCATCACTACTATACAATAGATGAAAAATTTTTGTTTGCTCAAATTTAAAATTTCCACGTTTCATACATTCCAAACCTATTTCGGAAAAAAAGGTTAGCAACATTTTTTGAAAAAATATTTTAGCACTAGAATAGATGGAAAAAAATTTTTTGCTCAAATTTAAAAGTTTTACGTTTCATGACATTCTAAACCTATTTCAGAAAAAAAATCACTAAAATAGATGGAATTTTTTTTCTTTGCTCAAATTTAAAATTTCCACGTTTCCATGGCATTCTAAACTTATTTCAACAAAAACAGATTTAAACATTTTTTTTTAAATATTTTTTTTTTATTTTTAATCTATATCACTACTATAGAATAGATAAAAACATTTTTTTTTACTCAAATTTAAAATTTCCACGTTTCGTGACATTCCAAATGCAACATTTTTTTACCATTTTGGAAAAATATTTTACCACTAGAATAGATGGAAAAATTTTTTTTGCTGAAATTTAAAATTTTCACGTTTCATGACATTCTAAACCAACATTTTTGGAAAATTAAAAACAAAAATATTTTTTAACCACCACTCTAATTCTACTACACTACGTGAATGTGGAATTGAAAATGTGACAGATGGCAATAATATTTGACATATGCACCTATTACACTTTTATTGAAAAATGTACAGGGTGGTCATCCCAAGAAATAATTCAGTCATTTGTAAAGGTATTTGCGCAAATCTTCCATATTTGGCACCTGTCATTTAGTATTCAAATTTTGTTGTTGGATGAGCACTCTGTATATTTTTTTGACCAACACTTATCGGGCTTTCTTTGTAATAATAGTGATAACTATATTCCGATTATTATTTTCAATGTCATTTCGTAATTATTAATTTTTTAGAGTGACCGCCATGCACAAATAAATAGGGAAGTTCTGTGTAAATACCTTTACCGATTTTTTTAAATGGAATGCTATGTATATCAGTACATTTTTTGAAGCCTCTTTTTAGGCCCTATTCATTCCTATATTAGCATTCAATATCTCCCAACCACTTCAATGTAATAATTTTTTTGTTGAAATAATGCAATCTGTAGATGGATTTTAAAATAATCACCACAGTCACAATTTTATGGGTTTTAAGAGAAACTTATCTGAATGCCAGTTACGAGACATTTAATTACTGTTTTTGAATCATTTCAATTTCCTAAAACTGTACAGGTTGGCCAAAAATTATTTCTCAATTAAGAACTTTTTAAATTGAATTTTCTCAATTTCTTTAAACGGAGCATCCTGTATATTTTTCAACGATGTGATGTAGAAATGAAAAGCGAACATTTTTTATGAGTACTTCCCTATGGCTAATTTATTGAGCAATAATTACAAAATTCAAAAATGAGCTTAAAAAGAGGTTTCTTAAAATAGAAAGTAAAAAGTAGTAGAAAAAATTATAATAAATGTTCCACATGGTGCCCATTTTGATTGACACACATCTCTATGCGCTTTTGAAATGAGGTTCCCACTGTTCCTAAAACTGCCGGTGTGATAGATCTAAAAGCAGCTATCATTCTTTCCTCCATATTTTATACTGTACAGGTGTGTCTCTATAAACAATATCCGTCACGTATCCCAATAAAAAAAAAATCTATTGTTATAAGATCTGGGAATCTAGCAGGCCATTTAGTAGGTCCATTTCTTCCAATCCATTGATGATAGTAGGTATTGTTTAAGTGGTCTCTAATTGCATATTAATAATCTGGTGGAGTACCATCTTGCTAAAACCATATCCTATTTCGAAAGAAATGTGGCCCTATACATGTTCTCGAATAATTCCTCCCCAAACGTTTATAGACCATATGTGTTGGTTATCAACTTGCATAAAAAAGTGAGGATCTTCCGAAGCATAACAATGGAAATTGTGCCTATTAACAAATTCATTTTTATGAAAAGTTGCCTCATCAGTGAACATTATTGAAGAAGTTGACACCATCTTGCATTTTACCCCTGGTCCAATTACAAAATTGTAGGCGCTTTTGAAAATCGTCATCAGATAATTCCTGGTGCATTTGATATGCATATGATATGCATGCAACTTATTTGTTTTTAAGATTCGACCCACAGTTCGTCTACTTATTCCTACTAATGAGCTCACTTCTCTTTGACTAACATGAGGATTCTCAACCGTTGCCAGCACCACAGAAAACTCATTTTCTTCGTTCACAACACGTTTTATTCCTTCACTTTTTTCATATTCGACATTTCCAGTTTCCAGAAATCTATCGAGAAGGTTTTGGAAGCTATTTGAATATCAAAAAGTGTTTTAGTATAACAAGTACTTTATTTTAATAATATCAATAAAGCAAATTTGCACATAGTGAAAATACTTATTTGTATGAAGTATACAAAATTATAGTATACAATTTTAGAGCCCGTGCAGTGTTACACAATTGATCTTCGAAAGAAATTGACTGACCACGGGAAGAAGTTATTGACACCAAATTTGTGCTTACCTGAGACAAACAACGTTGTCCAATTTAATACTATTAATTAAATTTTAATGGTCAGTTAAGATTGTTTGTTTTTTGTTATGAGATTTCTATAGTTTAAAGAGCTTAATCAACTTTCACAAAATATCGATAATTGTAATAATGATTGAATGATGTCCGGTTATAAGTTAATTATATTAGCGGTTAATTGGTATTAAAATATTATATTAATTGGTGTATTTTTTGGAAATATAATATTTATATATTTATGGTTTATTTGTAATCCAACTTGTTTATTTAAAATTTGTTGAATAGTTTATATGCACCCCAGAGCAATGGATCAAAATTAAATAGTAACGCACTTATTTCTTAACCGATTCGGTACACGATCACTATAATGAGATTTTAGGTTCTAGCACAGCTTTTGTGCAGAATAAATCAGATCACTGAGACATTTATCTACGATAGATATACAGGGTGTCCCGAATTGCATATGCCAAACTTCACTAAGCAATGCAACTTTTCAAAATAAGAAAAAAGTTCCTATTAACATGGGTCGGAAAGTGCTTAATTTCCGAGATACAGGGTGTTCAAGTAATTCTCCTGAAAATGTTTTTTTTTATGAATATTTTCGAAACGTCTAAAGATAAGTGATAATTAGATAGATAAATGATAATTTACAAGGGAGTTAAAATTTTTATGCTTCTTATGAAAAAATAAAAACTATGTGCGAAAATCATTCAGGAGCGGGTGAAACGGGGGGGGGCTAGGTATAATTTAGCCCCAACTTTATTGTGTGACACTTTTAAATTAATTTATGAGCAGAACTTACAAATTCGTAGTTTTCTGCACAAAAAAAGTCTCTTGTGTTTTTTCTCTAAAATTATCAGTTTTTGAGTAAATCTTGTCTGAACTTAATTCGGGAATAGTATTTTATGAATAATTTTAGCAGAGCAGAAAAAACAATAACAGTAAAACAAAATTTAATTACATTATTTTTTATTAGGCACCAATGAATTAGATTAAAAGAAGGTAAATTACAAATTACAATAGTTGTTCAAAGCGCATTCCGCCAGTTTCAACACATTTCTGACATCTGCGCAGTACAGAGTGTGTAGTTTTACGAATGAAATCAGGATTAGCCCGCAAATTTTCACATTCTTCGAGAATGCTTTCTATTAACTCTTCTCTCTTGTTTACAGGGATTGCATAGACTCTGTCCTTTAAATAGCCCCGGACAAAAAAAACAATTGGAGTTAAATCCGGTGAACGGGGTGGCCAGGCTCTTACACCTAATCGACCGATCCACCGTTCAGGATAATTATTGTTTACCCACTAACGGCTCTCAACAGCAAAATGTGCAGGAGCTCCGTCCATTTGAAACCAGCATTAAAATCTTAAATTAAGAGGAATATCCTGTCACACAATAAAGTTGGGGCTAAATTATACCTAGGCCCCCCCAGTTTCACCCGCTCCTGAATGATTTTCGTACATAGTTGTCATTTTTTCTTAAAAAGCATAAAAAGTCAAATTCCTGTGTAAATTATCATTTGCTTATCTTTAGACGTTTCCAAAATATTCATATAAAAACATTTTCAGGAGAATTACTTGAACACCCTACCTCTGAAAGTAATCGCTGCCCGACCCATGTTTACACGAACTTTTTTTCTTATTTTGGTAAGTTATATTACTTAGTGAAGTTTGGCTATACAATTCGGAACACCCATGACAATGAGCGATAAAATATTTTAACGCTCACTTCAATACATCTGTAGTTAGACATTGCATTTTTATATAACAATAATGCTCTAAAACTGTTGCTGCTTATGTGAGAAGGGTTCATGATCACATCATCATCACTTTCTGCTTGATTTTTCACAATATCCGTAATCAGAAGCAAATAGTCCGGTGTTTGACGGTAAAAATAGGTTATTACTTCAGAATTCTTTCGGATAACACCTATTGACGTGAAGTTAGGACAATAATAGTTAAAAATTGGCCTAATATATTTTTTTGGGAAATTAAGTTCATCTCTATTCATAACGACGAGCGCCACTGTTGGATTTTTAAATATTTTACTGTGACACAAGGTCGCTGTGATATAGGAGACAAGAAAAGCAAGACATACTGTATATCTAAGTATTTTGGTTGTTTAAATACTTTCAAGTAAATAGCTGTAACATCTCTTACTTTCCAAATATTTTCCTTCAATGGTACAGTTTCATTTTTTTTTTTTTTTTAATCACTTATTTAACGTCGGCCTATTTCCGCTACCAAGGCCAATCACCGACGCCAGGAGACGAGCTACCCCCAACCTGGAAATTTTGCCGAACCTCTTCTCTATCGAAGAGTAGGGATCTTTTACTTGCCTAACATTTAATAGACAAGGGACCGACTGCTTTACATCCCCTCCGAAGGATGGTATATCCACTATGTAACCCCCGCCTAAAGTTACATACCTTCTACGCATGCGCTGATATACAAGCCGTTAGAAGACGGAGCGAGAACGCTGTGTTTCCCTGGAGAGGCTCACCCATCCAAGTACTAACCGCGCCCGACGTTGCTGCATTTGCGTATCGAAATACGAGTATATGCAGACGTCTCTACGCTCGCTCTACGCTCGCTCCAAAAATTAGCCTTAAAGAACGTCTTAGGAGACAGTATGCAAGAACCAGTGATCCACTTATACACAATAACCTCAAAAACATCAGAAGGGAAATAAAATATGATACCAATTTAGCCTACAGAAATTTCGTGCAGAACTCTGAAGACAATATAAAAAATGATCCCAATAAATTTTGGGCTTTCATCAAAAGTAGAAAAGGTTCGGCCAGTGTATCTGAAGAGATGTTCTTTGAGGGATCTTCGCTAAACAATCCCTCTGATATACTAAATGCATTTGCCAATTATTTCGGTCAATCTTATAATGAGTCCTCATTAGATAACGAGGAACATCACATTGAGACCGATATACCTAACAATAACCCTATTGTTAGCATAAACTCTTTCAGCGAAGATGAGGTTATTCGGGCTCTAAAACGAATTAAACAAAAAATGACGACCGGTCCTGATTCCATTCCAGCTTTTTTATTAAAGGATTGCGCTATCATCTTTACATATCCTCTAACTCTAATTTTTAACCTAATCTTAAAAAACTGCCTATTTCCTGACCTATGGAAATATTCCAAAGTATGTCCCATATTCAAAAAGGGAAACAAACTAGATATTGAGAACTTTAGACCAATCTCTGTAATTTGTAACTTCTGTAAAGTCTTAGAAAGTCTTAGAAATATTACTTCATATAATAATTCATATAATAATTAAAAAATAATTAAAAAATAAAATTCATTTTACATTAAATAGATGAGAAGTTGCGGAGATGAAAACATACAGGTATTAGAAGGGCCTTGTGTCCATCTTTATGACGCTGTAATTCAGTTTCCGAAGATCTGATTTCTTTGCGATTATTATTTCTTTAGGCAATAATCTTTAAAAAAAATTTAAGAATCGCCGTAAACAACAATTTTTTGAACGAACTCTACTTCGATTAATGCTAATTTCTCTTTAGGACTATAAATAGTATTTCTGCAATTTACCAGATTAATGTAAGTAGTGCTGAGTGCGAATATTTATTTGAACAATAAAAATAAAAACCGCTGCCTAAGGAATCACTACTTCCACATCCAGATTATTCGTCCAAGTCACTTTAAAGGAAACATCTTGACTATATTCTTCACTCTAGTATGTGGAAATTATTGGTCATAGAATTTTAATAATATTTGGGGTAGATGTCATAGAAAAGTTTGAGGAGTTGGTTTCTACCATATACGTTAAAAATGAAGCTTCTAGTTTACCGTACTTATTTTCCACTATTTACAACCTACCACCTCAATGGAGTCATCTCAATCAGATGTCACTACAATACATACGTGTACTAACTTTCAAGTGAATATCTCAATTTGATGTTATCAATCCCATTAATAATGAAGCGGAGGTGGTAGAGTTTGAAAAATATTAGAAAGAAATCTGAGGCCTTGGTTTCTAGTATATACACCGAATCCCAAATGTCTGTAGTCTTACCAGCTTGCTTTACTTATTTTCCCCTATTTGCCCTATTTAACCCCCAACCCTTCAACGGCATCATCTCATATTATGATCTAGTTTCAGACGTCGTTATAATACATACGTGTACCAAATTTCAAATGAATATCTCAATTTTATTTTATCAACCCTTTTCATATTGGAGTAGGGGTGGTTGGGTTGAAAAATATTATAAGAAAATCTGACGCTGTGGCTTCTAGTACATACACCGAATTTTAAGTTTCTGTAGTCCTACCAACGTTTTACTTATATTCCTCTATTTACCCCAAATTAACCCCCAACCCTTCAACGGAATCATCTCAAAATATAAACTAATTCCAGACGTCGTTATAATACATACGTGTACGAAATTTCAAATGAATATCTCAACTTTATTTTGTCAACCCCATTAATGGGGTAGGGGTGGTGGGGAGGTTGAAAAATATTATAAAAAAATCTGAGGCCTTAACTTCTTGTACATACACCGAATTTCAAGTTTCTGTACTCATACCAGCTTGCTTTACTTATTTCCCCCTATTGACCCCTAAATAACCCCCAACCCTTCACCGAATTTCCTCAAAAAACAATCCAGTTCCAGATCTCGTTATAATATATACGTGTACAAAATTTCAGGTCAATATCTTAAACCGTTCCGGAGAAAGCGTGCGGACAAAAAAAGTTACAGACAGACAGACAGACCGACAGACAGACAGAAAATTTTTTTCGCTCAAATTTAAAATCTCGACGTTTCATGACATTCTAAACCTATTTCACGAATAAAAATTTTCGAAAATTTTTTTGCGATTACTATACTTCCAATCCACTACGTGGATGTGGAAGTAAAATATATTGCCGCTGTACTTAATTTCACTGACACCAGTGCCATATTTAAAGCTGCTAATCAAGTAGATTCTTAAAGTCGGCTACTCCCGACTGTAAGTTCTGCTGATGTTTACTATTATTATATTTAAAACAATGTCAATGTTCAGCTGTGTATATAGGAATTATATTTGGGGAAAAAACAAATTCTCAACCAACTGCATTTGCAACCTGTAACCACAGAGTTTTTAAATTGCCACTTAATTCACTTTTTGCTACGTAAAAAACTATTTTACAAGATTTACAACTCACCATTCACGTGTAGGAGATATTACATGAATAACGTACTTGAATTTTTTTAATTTGTATAGTATAATTGATATTAAGTAAGTGCAAAAGCTTCAAAGCAGGAAACTTTAGAACAATCCACAGTGGGCTGTAACATATTTTTGGTGTTTCTTAAAAATATTCTTCCGGCATTTCATTTCACACTTTCCTTCAAGTGAACAGTTGAAAATCAATAATAAATTACATAATAAATAGAAGGTATTGTTTGGTCGTAAAATATGACAGCATTTATTAACATATTGATATGATCCTTTACTATTTTCTGTTTTAGCTATCGATGTATTGACAGTTGATATTTATTTTTATAGATAATGATATCAGTATGCTTATAATTGGGTTTAATTAAAAGGAGAAAGTGCTAATTGGGATGATTGGAATTACGAAAATATTAAAATATGTAATAACAAATCGGGCTTTGTACACATGGACAATTCTTAAACAACCCGCCAGTCGCACACTGGGACCAAACTGTAGTGTTCCACCCAAATCGATTGATCGATCATGAAGTTAAAGATTTTAAGAAGTTTTTTTAAATAAAAATGTTCGTTATAGAATCCTCTATCAATCATTGCAGCCGCATTTTCGATTTTCGTTTTCAATTTTTTATAAATTTCATCTAAAATATATAAAAAAACCGCTGCCTAAGGAATCACTACTTCCACATCCACATTCTTCATCCAAATCACTTTAAAGGAAACATCTTGACTATATTTGCACTCTAGTATGTGGAAATTATTGGTCATAGAAATTTAATAATATTTGGGGCAGATGTAATAGAAAAGTTTGAGGAGTTGGTTTCTACCATATACGCTAAAAATGAAGTTTCTAGTTTACCCTACTTATTTGCCACTATTCACAACCTACCACCTCCGACTCCTTCAATGGAGTCATCTCAATCAGATGTCACTACAATACATACGTGTACTAACTTTCAGGTGAATATCTCAATTTGATGTTATCAATGTTATCAATCCCATTAATAATGAAGCGGAGGTGGTGGAGTTTGAAAAATATTAGAAAGAAATCTGAGGCCTTGGTTTCTAGTATATACACCGAATCTCAAATTTCTGTACTCTTACCAGCTTGATTTACCTATTCCCTTCTACGGAATCGTCCCAAAATATAATCTAGTTCCAGATGTCGTTATAATACATACGTCTACCAAATTACAAGTGAATATATCAATATTCAATCAACCCCTTTAATAATGTAGTAAGGGTAGTGGAAGGGTTGAAAAATATTATTAAAAAATCTGAGGCCTTGGCTTCTAGGACATACACCGAATTTCAAGTTGCAGTACTCTTACCAGCGTGCTTTACTTATTTTTCCCTATTTACCTCTACTTACCCCCACTCCTTCAACGCATCATGTCAAAATATAATCTAGTTTCAATTACAGTTACAATTACACTCTTACACTCTTTTACTCTTTTAATAAGGAAGTGGGGGTGGTGGGGGGATGGAAAATACTAATAAAAAAACCTGAGACCCTTGCTTCTAGTATATACACCAAATCACAAATTTCTGCACTTTTACCAGCTTGCTTTACTTATTTTCCCTTATATACCTCTATTTAACCCCCAACCCTTCAACGGAATCATCTCAAAATATATCTAGTTCCAGATGTCGTTATAATACATATGCGTACTAAATTTTGTGTGAATATCTCAATTTTATTTTATCAACCCCTTGAATAATGGAGTAGGGGTGGTGGGGGATGAAAAATATAAATAATCTGAGACCTTGGCTTCTAGTACATACACCGAATTTCAAGTTTCTGTATCTTACCAGCTTGCTTTACTTATTTTCCCCTATTTACGCCTATTTAACCCCCACTCCTTCAACGCAATCATGTCAAAATATAATCTAGTTTCAGCTATAGTTATAATACATAAATGTACCAAATTTCAAGTGAAAATTTAAATTTAATTTTATCAACTCTTTTAATAAGGGAGTGGGGGTGGTGGGGAGATGGAAAATACTAATAAAATAACCTGAGACCTTAGCTTCTAGTATATACACCAAATCCCAAATTTCTGTACTTTTACCAGCTTGCTTTACTTATTTTCCCCTATATATCCCTATTTAGCCCCCAACCCTTCAACGGAATCATCTCAAAATATAATCTAGTTCCAGATGTCGTTATAATACATATGCGTACTAAATTTCATGTGAATATCTCAATTTTATTTTATCAACCCCTTGAATAATGGAGTAGGGGTGGTGGGGGCTGAAATATATTATTCAAAAATCTGAGGCCTTAGCTTCTAGTACATACACCAAATTTCAAGTTTCTGTACTCATACCTGCTTGTTTTACTTATTTCCCCCTATTTACCCCTAACTAACCCCCAGCCCTTCAACGGAATCATCTCAAAGTATAATCTAGTTCCAGATATCGTTATAATTCATACGTGTACCAACTTTCAAATGAATATCTTAATTTTATTTTATCAACCCTTTTAATAATGGAGTAGGGGTGGTGGGGGGCTGAAATATATTATTAAAAAATCTGAGGCATTTGCCTCTAGCACATACACCGAATTTCAAGTTTCTGTAGTCATACCAGCTTGCTTTACTTATTTCCCCTTATTTACCCCTAAATAACCCCCAACCCTTCAACGGAATCATCTCAAAGTATAATCTAGTTCCAGATGTCGTTATAATTCATACGTGTACCAACTTTCAAATGAATATCTCAATTTTATTTTATCAACCCTTTTAATAACGAATTAGGGGTGGTGGGGGTTGAAAAATATTACAAATAATCTGATATTTTGGCTTCTAGTACATACACCAAATTTGAAGTTTCTGTAGTCTTACCAGCTTGCTTTACTTATTTTCCCCTATTTACCTCTATTTAACCCCCAACCCTTCAACGCAATCATCTCAAAATATAATCTAGTTACAGATGTCGTTATAATACATACTTGTACTAAATTTCAAATGAATATCTCAATTTTATTTTATCAACTCTTTTCATATTGGTGGGGGTTGAAAAATATTATAAAAAAATCTGACGCTTTGGTTTCTAGTACATACATCGAATTTCAAGTTTCTGTAATCTCACCAGCTTGTTATACTTATATTCCCCTATTTACCCCAAATTAACCCCCAACCCTTCAACGAAATAATCTCAAAATATAATTTAATTCCAGACGTCATTATAATACATACGTGTACGAAATTTCAAATGAATATCTCAACCTTATTTTATCAACCCCATTAATGGGGTAGGGGTGGTGGGGGGTTGAAAAATATTATAAAAAAATCTGAGCCCTTAACTTCTAGTACATACACCGAATTTCAAGTTTCTGTCTCTTACAAGCTTGCTTTACTTATTTTCCCCTATTTACCCCTATTTAACCCCCAACCCTTCACCGGATATCCTCAAAATACGATACAGTTCCAGATCTCGTTATAGTATATACGTGTACAAAATTTCAAGTCAATATCTTAAACCGTTCCGGAGAAAACGTGCGGACAAAAAAAAAGTTACAGACAGACAGACATAAATTTTTTTTTTCGCTCAAATTTAAAATCTCGACGTTTCATGACATTCTAAACCTATTTCACGAATAAAAATTTTGAAAATTTTTTTGCGATTACTATACTTCCAATCCACTACGTGGATGTGGAAGTAATATCGATTTTTCCAATGAAAATCGATGTCAATGTCACAAATTTAAAAATATATTCTATTTTTAATTTTAAATCTTCATTTTACAAATACCCAAATGATCTGTCAAATTATACAAATTAAATTGAAACATATTCTTTATAGGATTTTGCAAACAGCAGAAAAATAACTATCTATAACTAAAAGAAGAACTCTGTGTGTAAAAAGATTAATGAAATCTTTTTTAAATATACAAATTAACTACCAAATACAATAACTTTAAAGTGTGTATCTTCTGTTATATAGAAAATAATGTAAGATTTTAAAGAAAATAAGTATAAAATAATTTAAGACTTTCTAGTTGCGTAACTGATACCTACTAATTTGAATTTGACAGCTGTCGATATTTCTGTCAACTTACTTAAAATGAGATTTTTGACGGTCTTCATGATATATGGGGAATTTGTATGTGGAAGGAATGATTCCTTAGGCAGCGGCTTTTTTTACAATACTTCCTTTCAGTAAGCAAAGGATGTATTGTCAACATATCTAAAAGCACAGAAGACTGTAAAGCCAAAGAAAAGCATCGAATAGATGCTATGTGATATAATTAATGAAAGAACTTCTTAGCTGTGCTGGAGCTTGAAATAACAATAAACGCAGATAATGGTAATTGTATTATATTCAAGCATAGCAATAAGATCGAATACCACATGACATAATTCATAATCAGATTAAATTTACGTATCAGGTTCGTTGTCTAGCCCAGCATTCAAATTTATCAAATTCCGTCTTGCTTAAATACTTTCTCTGTCAAACTGCTAATGCAGTGTCGCGATCTGAATTTTAATTTAGTGTATTCAGATAGACTATAAACTATTTTCTAGTTAAACAACGAGCAAACTAGATTAGACATTTTAGTTTTTATTAAGAAACAATATGGCCAGTCAGGTCTCTTGATATAGCTCCTGGCGACCTTCAGCTTCGGGATTATTTGCTAAACATTATATATAAAGAACTATGTAACAACATAAAAACATTGAAAGAGAAATGACCTAAACCATGATTGGAAACGCAAATGTTTTAGGAAGACCATGTCTCAAATGCGTATAGGTCAATGGAAAACAATTTGAACATTTACTGTACTTCAATTCTTCGCTATTTAGGGTAGGTTATTGTAAGATCTGCTAATTGTTTGTTAAGTTAATCGTTTTTCATGGACTTTTATACCTCATTTAATTTTTCGAAAATAAACCACATTTTCTGATGAAAAATATAACGTGATATCTATCGTTGGAAAGTTTATTTAAATTATAATATTACATACAGGGCAATCTATTAAAAAGACATGCCTGTATCTCTCAAACGATGGAGTACGCATTATTTGCTTATTGCAACACTGAGTTCCACTAAAAAAAGGTTTATTAATGTGGAACTCGTTCTTCTTTTCGACACATGATAATTGAGGAACGAAGATCACCCAATGGCGCCGTTTGCGTCATTATTTGCTTCTCGAGAATCGAGCCCAGAAAACCAGAGTTGGTTTCTGCCTCTCATAATTTTAGAGAGAATCTCAAATATTATCGAATTTAATCCACGTGCAATGGATTCGTACCAATACGATAACAGGATACTTCAAGAAGCTTTTTATAGGAGTTCAATGGTTTTCCAGCTTGAAGAAACGTACTAACAGCACCGACCTCAAAGATACTGTTTTTGCGTCGAGTCGCCTTATAGCGACATCTGCGTGGTACGGTGCAGTTTTTGGTACTTTCGAAAATAATTTTCGAAGGTCGCGGCCCAAAGTCGTTTCTCCTTCTTTCGCGGTCTCTGAAGAACTTATATGTTTTAGTTATTTTCACAGATATGTGTAGTGAAATAATGTTTTATTGGGATTACGACGGAAGACGATGGCAAAAGGCGTTTTATCGGTCTTTCGTGAAGTCAATTTTTATGGGAATTTGGTCTGAAATTTATTTTTTTAAACATTTTTATAATTTTTGATGGAGCATTTTACAGGCTTCAGACAGAAACTTCAAGTTTAAAGATGCACATCTCCTTAAACATTTTCGGATACCATCTGAATAATTGCGTATATGACTTGGCGCTGGGTAGGTTGTCATACCAGCATTATAAATTCATCAATGTTAAAATTATGCATAATTGTACCTCTATGCGGCGCGTGGGTATATTTTCTTAAATATACACATTATACATTCCTATGCATTCTAGGAAATAATCCATTAGCATTTGGCACACTGCAATATATTACACATCTTGTTGATATTTTCGGATTGTTGACCTCGACCTATGCATGCTCGGTTAATATTCCCATTTTAACATACATGTCGAAATTCCTTAAATTTATTTTCATAAAAATGATTTAAGTGAATATTCATGAGAGGACACATTTGTACGGGCTTGTACGCCCATATTTTTGTGCTGTCGATAAACTTACTGCGAGTGAGGAAAATTTTACAATCGCCTGTACGCATGGTTGCATTTCGCTTCCAATTTTTTTTAGATTTCATGAAGTTCCTGAAATATTCGTAATTTAAAAAAATCGGTAAAGGTCTTTACACAGAACTTCCCTCGTTATTTGTGCATGGCGGTCACTCTAAAAAATTATTAATTACGAAATGACATTGAGAATAATAATCGGAATATAGTTATTGCTATTATTACAAAGAAAACTTGATAAGTTTTGGTCAAAAAAATATACAGATTGCTCATCCAACAGCAAAAGCTCAATACTAAATAACAGGTGCCACATATGGCAGGCTTGCGCAAATACCTTTACAAATGTCCACCATGACTGAATTATTTCTTGGGATGACCACCCTGTACATTTTTCAATAAAAGTATAATAGGTGTATATGTCAGATATTATTGCCATCCGTCACATCAATCCAACATTCGCGTAATGGAGCGGAAGTATAGTGGTGGTTAAAAATTTTTATTTTTATTTTAATTTTTCAAAAATGTAAAAAAAAGGCGAAAAGGAAAGTTTCCGTCTATTCTATACTAGTGGTAAAAGAAATTTAAGATTTAAAAATTATTTATTTTTTTTAAATAGATTTAGAATGTCATGAAACGTGAAACTTTTAAATTTGAGAAAAAAAAGTTTCCATCTATTCTAGTGTTAATTTTTTTTTCCAAACTGGTAAAATGTTGCAAACATTTTTTTTCCGTAATTGGTTTGGAATGTCATGAAACGTGAAAATTTTAAATTTGAGCGAACCAAATTTTTCGTCTATTCTATAGTAGTGATAAATAGATTAAAAATGTTTTCAAATTTTTTTTTAAATTTTTCAAAAACATTTTTAAATTTGTGTGAATAATTTTAGAATGCCATGGAAACGTGGATAGTTTAAATCTGAACAAAAAAAAAAAATTCTATCTTAGTGGTAAAATTTTAAAAAATAGTAAACAAAATTTCTAATTTTTCTTTTAAATAGATTTAGAACGCTATGAAACGTGAAAATTTTAAATTTGAAGAAATAAAAAAAAATCCATCTATTTTAGTGGTAAAAAAAATTTCAAAAATGTTGGTAAAAAAAATTTCAAAAAATGTTCAAATTTTTTTTTTTTTAATCAGGCTTAGAATGCCATGAAACGTGGAAATTTTAAATTTGAGGAAAAAAAAATTATCATTTTAGTAGAAAAAAATTTTTCAAAAATATTGGTAAACAAAATTTTATTTTTTTTTTAATAGTTTTAGAATGCCATGAAACGTAGAAATTTTAAATTTAAGCAAAAAAAAATTTTTCATCTTGGTAAAAAATTTTTCAAAAATGGTGAAAAAAATTTTCAAAATTTTTTTTTTTTTTCAGAAATAGGTTTAGCGTGTCATGAAACGTGGAAATTTTAAATTTGAACAATTTTTTTTTTTTTATCTTGGTAAAAAATTTTTCAAAAATGTTGGTGAAAAAAATTTTCAAAATTTTTTTTTCCCGAAATAGGATTAGCGCGTCATGAAACGTGGAAATTTTAAATTTGAGCGAAAAAAAATTTTTTTCACTATTTATTCGGTTTAGACGGTCCACCCTGTATATTTTCCAGTGAAATTTCTACCATTTCTGCGCTGACAGTAGCGTCAACTACCTGCCAAATTTGACTGCTCTCCGTCAAGTAGTTTTTTAGTAAATGCACCAACAGACAGACAGACAGACAGACAGACAGACAGACAGACAGACAGACAGACAGACAGACAGACAGACAGACAGACAGACAGACAGACAGACTGACGGAATTGAAAAACCTATATTTTCGAAATCTCCGTGATCTGAAACGTCAGAATCCGTAAAAATCTCGGAGGGTGATTTTTTCTCGAATACAATACTTCCCTTCGGTATGCGAGGGAAGTAAAAAAAATCGGTAAAGGTATTTACACAGAACTTCCCTCGTTCATGGCAGTCTCTCTAAGAAAATAATAATTACGAAATGACATTGAGAATAATAATCGGAGTAGAGTTATTGCTATTATTACAAAGAAAACTTGATAAGTTTTGGTCAAAAAAATATACAGATTGCTCATCCAACAGCAAAAGTTCAATACTAAATAGCAGGTGCCACATATGGCAGGCTTGCGCAAATTCCTTTACAAATGTCCACCATGACTGAATTATTTCTTGGGATCACCACCCTGTACATTTTTTAATAAAAGTATAATAGGTGGATATGCCAGATATTATTGCCATCTGTCACATTTTCAATCCAACATTCACGTAATGGAGTGGAAGTATAGTGGTGGTTAAAAAATTTCATTTTTTTTAAATTTTTCAAAAGATGGTAAAATAATTTTCAAATTTTTTGCTTCTGAAATAGGTTTAAAATGTCAAAGGTACAAATTTTAAATTAGAGCACAAAGGAAAGTTTCCTTCTGTTCTATAGTAGTGCTAAAAAAAATCGGTAAAGGTATTTACACAGAACTTCCCTCGTTCATGGCAGTCTCTAATAAAATAATAATTACGAAATGACATTGAGAATAATAATCGGAGTAGAGTTATTGCTATTATTACAAAGAAAACGTGATAAGTTTTGGTCAAAAAAATATACAGATTGCTCATCCAACAGCAAAAGTTCAATACTAAATAGCAGGTGCCACATATGGTAGGCTTGCGCAAATTCCTTTACAAATGTCCACCATGACTGAATTATTTCTTGGGATCACCACCCTGTACATTTTTTAATAAAAGTATAATAGGTGGATATGCCAGATATTATTGCCATCTGTCACATTTTCAATCCAACATTCACGTAATGGAGTGGAAGTATAGTGGTGGTTAAAAAATTTCATTTTTTTTAAATTTTTCAAAAGATGGTAAAATAATTTTCAAATTTTTTGCTTCTGAAATAGGTTTAAAATGTCAAAGGTACAAATTTTAAATTAGAGCACAAAGGAAAGTTTCCTTCTGTTCTATAGTAGTGCTAAAAAAAATCGGTAAAGGTATTTACACAGAACTTCCCTCGTTCATGGCAGTCTCTAATAAAATAATAATTACGAAATGACATTGAGAATAATAATCGGAGTAGAGTTATTGCTATTATTACAAAGAAAACGTGATAAGTTTTGGTCAAAAAAATATACAGATTGCTCATCCAACAGCAAAAGTTCAATACTAAATAGCAGGTGCCACATATGGTAGGCTTGCGCAAATACCTTTACAAATGTCCACCATGACTGAATTATTTCTTGGGATGACCACCCTGTACATTTTTCAATAAAAGTATAATAGGTGCATATGCCAGATGTTATTGACATCTGTCACATTTTCAATCCAACATTCACGTAATGGAGTGGAAGTATAGTGGTGGTTAAAAAATTTCATTTTTTTAAAATTTTTCAAAAGATGGTAAAATAATTTTCAAATTTTTTCTTCTGAAATAGGTTTAAAATGTCAGAGGTAGAAATTTTAAATTAGAGCAAAAAGGAAAGTTTTATTTTAGTGGTAAAAACTTTTTGAAAAATGTTGGTGAAAAAAATTTTCAAATTTTTTTTTCTGAAATACCTAGGTTTAGAATGTCATTTAAATTTGAGCATTCTGGTGTTAAATTTTTTTCCAAACTGGTAACAAAATGCTGCAAATTTTTTTTTCCGAAATTGGTTTGGAATATCATGAAACGTGGAAATTTTAAATTTGAGCAAAAAAATTTTTTTCGTCTGTTCTATAGTAGTGATACATAAATGGATTAAAAATGTTTTCAAATTTTTTAAAAAATTCTTCAAAAACGTTTTTAAATTTGTTTGAATAGTTTTAGAATGTCATGGAAACGTGGATAGTTAAAATCTGAACAAAGAAAGAAAAATTCTATCTTGTAATAAAATTTCAAAAAACTTTTTTTTTATTCAGGCTTAGAATGCCATGAAACGTGAAAATTTTAAATTTGAAGAAAGAAAAAAAAAATCATTTTAGTAAAAATTTTTTCAAAAATATTGGTGAAGAAAATTTTCAAATTTTTTTTTCCTGAAATAGGTTAAGCCTGTCATGAAACGTGGAAATTTTAAATTTGAGCAAAAAAAAACTTTTTTCAACTTGGTAAAAATTTTTTCAAAAATGTTTGAAAAAAATTTTCAAAAATTTTTTTTTCCTGAAATAGGTTTAGCGCGTCATGAAACGTGGAAATTTTAAATTTGAGCAAAAAAAAAAATTTTTTTCATCTTGGTAAAAATTTTTTCAAAAATGTTTGAAAAAAATTTTCAAAAAATTTTTTTTCCTGAAACAGGTTTAGCGCGTCATGAAACGTGGAAATTTTAAATTTGAGCAAAAAAAAATTTTTTTCACTATTTATTCCGTTTAGACGGTCCACCCTGTATATTTTTCAGTGAAAATTCTACCAGTTCTTCGCTGACAGTAGAATTAACTACCTACCAAATTTGACTGCTCTCCGTCAAGTAGTTTTTTAGTAAATACACCAACAGACAGACAGACAGACAGACAGACAGACAGACAGACAGACTGACGGAATTGAAAAACCTATATTTTCGGAATCTACGTGTTCTGAAACGTCAGAATCCGAAAAAATCTCGGAGGGTGATTTTTTCTCGAATACAATACTTCCCTTCGGTATGCGAGGGAAGTAAAAGTTTAAAAATTAAAAATGATGTATTTTTAAAATAGGTTTAGAATGCTATGAAACGTGAAAATTTTAAATTTGAGCAAATAAAAAAAAATTCGATCTATTTTAGTGGTAAAAACTTTTTGAAAAATGTGTTGAAAAAAAATTTCAAATTTTTTTTTCTGAAATACCTAGGTTTAGAATGTCATTTAAATTTGAGCATTCTGGTGTTAAATTTTTTTCCAAACTGGTAACAAAATGTTGCAAATTTTTTTTTCCGAAATTGGTTTGGAATATCATGAAACGTGGAAATTTTAAATTTGAGCAAAAAAATTTTTTTCGTCTGTTCTATAGTAGTGATACATAAATGGATAAAAAATGTTTTCAAATTTTTAAAAAAATTCTTCAAAAACATTTTTAAATTTGTTTGAATAGTTTTAGAATGTCATGGAAACGTGGATAGTTAAAATCTGAACAAAGAAAGAAAAATTCTATCTTAGTGATAAAATTTCAAAAAACTTTTTTTTTAATCAGGCTTAGAATGCCATGAAACGTGAAAATTTTAAATTTGAAGAAAGAAAAAAAAAATTCATTTTAGTAGTGAAAATTTTTTCAAAAATATTGGTGAAAAAAATTTTCAAATTTTTTTTCCCTGAAATAGGTTAAGCGTGTCATGAAACGTAGAAATTTTAAATTTGAGAAAAAACAAATTTTTTTCATCTTGGTAAAAATTTTTTCAAAAATGTTTGAAAAAAATTTTCAAAATTTTTTTTTTCTGAAATAGGTTTAGCGCGTCATGAAACGTGGAAATTTTAAATTTGAGCAAAAAAAAATTTTTTTCAACTTGGTAAACATTTTTTCAAAAATGTTTGAAAAAAATTTTCAAAAAATTTTTTTTCCTGAAATAGGTTTAGCGCGTCATGAAACGTGGAAATTTTAAATTTGAGCAAAAAAATTTTTTTTTCACTATTTATTCCGTTTAGACGGTCCACCCTGTATATTTTTCAGGGAAAATTCTACCAGTTCTTCGCTGACAGTAGGGTTAACTACCTACCAAATTTGACTGCTCTCCGTCAAGTAGTTTTTTAGTAAATACACCAACAGACAGACAGACAGACAGACAGACAGACAGACAGACAGACAGACAGACAGACCGACAGACAGACAGACAGACAGACAGACTGACGGAATTGAAAAACCTATATTTTCGGAATCTACGTGTTCTGAAACGTCAGAATCCGAAAAAATCTCGTAGGGTGATTTTTCTCCAATACAATACTTCCCTTCGGTATGCGAGGGAAGTAAAAAATTTCAAAAAATGTTCAAAATTTTTTTTTTCTGAATCAGGCTTAGAATGCCATGAAACGTGGAAATTTTAAATTTGAAGAAAAAAAAATTATCATTTTAGTAAAAAAATTTTTTTCAAAAATGGTAAAAAAAATTTAATTTTTTTTTTCAATAGTTTTAGAATGCCATGAAACGTACAAATTTTAAATTTGAGCAAAAAAAAAATTTTCATCTTGGTAAAAAATTCTTCAAAAATGTTGGTGAAAAAAAATTTTCAAAATTTTTTTTTTTTTTCAGAAATAGGTTTAGCGTGTCATGAAACGTGGAAATTTTAAATTTGAGCGAAAAAAAATTTTTTTCACTATTTATTCCGTTTAGACGGTCCACCCTGTATATTTTCCAGTGAAATTTCTACCATTTCTGCGCTGACAGTAGCGTCAACTACCTGCCAAATTTGACTGCTCTCCGTCAAGTAGTTTTTTAGTAAATGCACCAACAGACAGACAGACAGACTGACGGAATTGAAAAAACCTATATTTTCGTAATCTACGTGTTCTGAAACGTCAGAATCCGTAAAAATCTCGGAGGGTGATTTTTTCTCGAATACAATACTTCCCTTCGGTATGCGAGGGAAGTAAAATACATATTATTTAAACGGAACACCCTGCGATTTTTCTGAGTTTTCACAAAGATACTGGAATTATTTGTGATTGCTTTGTGTTTTTTTAAGTACATTATGTTAATACATTATGGAAAAAAATTAAGGAAATGCCAAATTACATAAAAGAATCTGCGACAAACATTGTTTAATTAATCATTAACGTGACAGGTAACTAAATATTAATGAAATTTTAAGAAACATATTCTGACAATTTAATAAAATATTACCAACACATTATCAAAATACTATAAAATAAACATAAAAAAATATTATTTTGACCTTTTAAAACAAGACGCACTAGAGTTTCGTTTAACATTTTATACTCTTAAATTTTTGCAATACAACAATTAATTATCAGTATTTATTTAAATGCGTGCCTTTTCCTTTAAAAATTATATGTTCTACAATTAATTTCTATAGGGTTAATGTTATAAGATACTAAATTTTCTTAAACATTTCATTTAAGCGTAAATGACCAAATTCCAGTGGACCATAGTCGGGAGTTTTAGTGGTTCAATGTATGGGCCTGTCTTTTGTCCTACATCCTGACTGTAATTTACGCCCCTCGTCGCCATAGTCGAGGGTACTTTCGAAAATACAATTTTCGGGTACTTTTGAAATATGTGTCTGAAGGATGGTGCTCAAATGCGGTCAATTTTTGTGTAATATTGGGTTTAATTTAATTTTTCTTAAATATTTATATACTTTTCCTTGGACCATTTTTCTAGGTTCCTTAACATCTACACAGATTTTAAACACAGATATGGATGTTGACGCCAGTAGTGATCACTCCCTTCATTCAGATAGTCATACGCGAAGTACCCCAAGGTTCACTATTGGGACCTCTGTTGTTTATTATATATGTCAACTACTTATCCGATAACCTGTTCCCTAACACCTGTGTTGCATTTGCTGATGATACATCCATAATAAATTCAAGTCCAGAGATAAATTGTCTGATGCACTGTTTCTCTGGTTTATAGTTTGCTGATAATTTCAAGCTCAATGAAAAAAGACTCAAAGTCTAATCTTTTCTACCAGTCATAATATAAATAAAGAAATTAGCGTACAACTGCTCGGTTTCACGGTCGACGACAGAATAAATTGGTCTTCTTACCTTGCACAACTAAGAAGCTATACCGATCGGAATTTGTATTACGTAATAATCTATCAAGAACGTTACCAATGGAGACTTTGAGAATGAACTATTTTGCGCTATTTTTGATTCGCATATTAGTTATGGTGCATTACTGTGGGGTAACTTTTCATACGCAGATAACATTTTCCTGCTACTAAAACATGCTGTCAGAATAGTGACCTTTGCTGGAATCAGAGACCACTGCAAGCCAATTTTTACAAATCTCAAAATAATACCTCCTTCTTCTTTATATGTATTTATGTCATATTATTAGAAATGTTTTAAAACAAAATTCAGTTTACAACAAATGCTGAAGTACATAACTATGATACTAGAAATAGAGATGATCCTCGAACACCACAAACACCACAAAAAATCCTATGGATTTTAGACTGTTCAATTACCTGCCTAACTGTTTAAAATCCTTGTCTAATCTTAATAAATTTAAGGCGAAAATCAAAAAGCATTTGCTTATGCATTGTTTCTATTCAGTTGAGGAATATATGCAAACTTTCATTGAAATGGTATCTCCTATTAATTAATTAAATATTTATACAGGGTCGCTGATATGTTTGTGATGACGCAAAGTTTTAGGGTTTTTTTAAATCTATTACATTAAAAAAAATAAGTATACTGGTTCAGTCAAAAGTCATGATGAAAGAAAGTTGCATTTTCTTTAATGGAATACCTTGTTTATTATTTTATACATCAATTCTTCTCGCAGTTTTAATCATATACCTAAACTTAACCGTTTTCGAGATATCGTACTTTGAAAACCACTTCCTTATAAATTATACGAAAATATGTTAGTCCATTAAGTTTATAGTCTATCAAGTTACCTTTGAAAGTTTCTAGCTCCTTAACAATGCCGCGTCGTTTTTTGTCTAACAGTGATGATCTTGAACACATATCAAATATTTCTACATTTAGTGTAAATAATTTTCGCGAAAAATGGCAAGTTTAAGTGACACCGAACGTATCGAAATTTTAATAATCCTAAGATATGGTGAACGACCAAGCGTTTCAGAAACGTTGCAGCGTTTTCATGAAACTGGATGTGTCAAAGATCGACCAAAAAGTGGAACACCGGTAAGCGTTACAAATGAAGAAAATTCCTTGAATGTCATGTTAGATGTGGGGGAAAAACCAATAAATTCGACACAACAGTGGGCTTTAAGTCATAACATGAGTCATTATTCTATTCAAAAAATTTGCAAACATGGAAAAATTCCATCTATATAAAATTCATTTATTTCAAGAATTGAGTGAAGACGATTTTGATCGTAGAATCAAGTGCTGCGAAGTTATTACGTGTAAATTAAACGAAAATGTCTACTTTGTCAACCACATATTGTTTTCTGACGAATCTACATTTTGCTTCAACATACAAGTAAACCGACACAATTGTAGGTATTGGTAAGACTAAAATCCACATTGGGTGGAGGAAGTTCACACCCAATGACCACAAAAAATAAATGTTTGGTGTGGCATTATTGGTGGACATATCATTGGGTCCTATTTTATAAACAGAAATTTGACCTCTGAATGATATTTATTACTTTTGCAAGAGCATGTCATTCCCAATTTACCTGCAGAACAAATATGGTGTCAACAAGATGGGGCCCTTCCACATTTTGGAATTGTGGTACGGGCATATCTGTGGATTGGACGCAGGGGAACAATTGAATGGCCAGCTAGGTCTCCAGATATGACACCGGTTGACTTTTTTCTCTGGGGTCACAAAAAATGTAGTCTACAAAAACGGGCGGCAAGGTATCGAGAAGTTGCAAGAAAATATAAGGCACGAGATTTCCACTATTTCTCCCTTAGATTCGCTATAAAATTTTGATCAGCAAACTGATTACTGTCGGGAGGTAAATGGTAAACATTTTGAGCACCTTATAAAATAGAATTAAAAATAAAATTTCTGTTTATTAAAACTTCTTTTCTAGCATAATTATTGTTTTCATAAAATCTCAAATATCCAGGACATTCATTAAAATATACATTTTTTTGTTTCTTGCATTTTCACCAACTCTGAACAATTTTGCTTTTTTGTTTTCTGTAAAAATATAATATTAAAATGTAATCCTATCCAACATTTCGGATTATTTCTTTAATGAGAGTAGTTAAAAGTTATTTTCAAAATTCGATATCTCGAAAACGGTTAAGTTTAAGTATATGATGTGCAATATGAATTTTGTTTAGAATTTCGAGAAGAATTGAAATATGGAATAATAGACAGGGTGTTCCATTAAAGATAAATCAACTTTGTTTCATCACAACTTTTTGAGTGATCATTGTGTCTTAACATTTTTCGCTAGTTATCTTACTTTAGAAGATAATTGGACGTTTCCATACATATCAGCGACCCTGTATATAATAATTATATAGCTACTGGGAGATGCTTACCATCATCTAAATATTATAAATCGACAATTCTTTGAGTTTTTACAAATTGTTTGTAAGTTGTTCTTGTAGCCACATACTTTTTGCACGTGTCTTTTTCTTATTTTAATGTGTTTACAATGGCATGCTTTCCCTGTATGTATTTGATAACTCTATAGAGAGTTATATTATATTGTTTATCTTTCGACTTGCCAAAAATGTTGTACTATGGAAACTCGGTTAAGTAAAGCATCTGTCTATCTATCTAAAGGAATCTACACTAGAGAAGCACATTCCGTCAGAACTGTAGAATGATTTCATGGTACTCTTTCGTGTTGATTATATCAAATGTCTGAGGTCTCTACCATCTTATCGTGCTAGTTCGCTGAGACCAAGTGTGTATTACTTCATTACGAGGTGAGTCTTAGAAATAAAGTATTTCTGTCAGTCCAAAACATGTCACTTGAAAAATTACGTCTTTTTCATAGTGCAGTTTAGTATTACCTCGCTCGACGAAAACGTTTGTTAATTATGAAATGCCCTAAAATTCCACCCAAAACCTTAACAAACCTAGATATTGATTTAAGCAGCTAGTCATTAACTAATAATTAGACTATAATGTCAATTATTGAGATAAATTATGTTCTGTTTGCTTAAAATCTCCACTAATCATTCAATTAACGAAATCCTACGTGTGACTAATCACAAAAGCATTACGCTTTCTTAGGAAGAGTTTCACTCTCGATAATATGTAAATATGTGAAAGAACTGTCTCGGCCAGTGTTGCCAATGATGAATGTTTTAATACCCCCAAGATAGAGCATAAATTCCCCACCATTACCCGCCATGTAAAACAAATTACCCTACAATTACCCGGCTATTTTTAAATTTAATATTGAAGCTGAAATAAAATCAAAGTAAATATTTTTTTTATTTTCAATAAAAACAACTAAACATAAATAAAATATGATTCTGATAAAACATAAATATAAAACAAAAACAAATACAATTCTTATAAAAATACGCATATAACTTAAATATCACAAAAAATAAAAATTGCACTGTTACTCTTTGTTATTCCAAATTTTTGCTCGTAACATATCTTCTGTAGGTGTAAATTTAATAATACCACCGCTCTCCTTAATGCCTTGTTTAGTTATAAGAATCGCTTTAATGGTGTCTGTATTGAGTTGGTTACGGTGGTCGGTTTTAATATTTTTTAGATCGCTGAATATTCTCTCCACCGATACATTGGAGAATGGTAAAATTAATAACAATGAAATTACCTTTTTTAGGTTTGTAAACCTAGGCAAGCCTCCTGGGTTTTTTAAATTGAATACAACAGACCAGTAGTGCTCGGCGTCGTCTATAGAGGCAAGTCCCAATTCATCATAATCTAAAAGCGCATGATCTTTCCATTCGTCATCAAGAACCTGAATATCAACATAATCTTTTAATGCTGGAAATCTATCTATTACATGTCTAAGAGTTCTTGGTTCGAATGATTGAGCAATTTTTGGCTCAAGTATTGAAATAAAATCAAAAATGCCATCCGTAAAATCAAATCTTTTTTTTATATCAGATACTACTTCAATATAAAATTTTAAACAAGTATGTAAAAACAAATCTAAATCGCTCCGACAAACCGCCTCGTCATTTTTTAAATTATAAAAACTCTCTGAGGCCTTAATACCTAAATATATCTTATCGATGGGCACAAAGTTGCATGGATTGTTATGATTAAGAAATAATATGTTTTGATTTTGAGACCTTATAAAGGATATCTGCAAATAGTTGCTGCACAAATTTTTCAGAAGTCTTTGAACTTCACCTTTTAATTTGTAAAGCAGTGGAGCTTCAGTTTGAAAGAGTAAGTTAAACTCGGTTAATAGTCCTAGGGTGTATGACATAAATTCTAAATATACTATGCTAAATTTATTGTCCATAGTTTTTAGCATTTCTTCTGTTGTTTTAGAAGGATCTTCGAATACCAACTGCTGTAAGTATGCCTTTAACGGTTCATATTGTTCTATAACACGATCAACGCACTGTTTTAATGAGAGCCATCGGGTTGTAGAAGGAGAGAGAATTTTGTGAATTTCACTCCTAAAGAATATTTGAAATTCTTTAAATGCTTGTTGTCTACACGAACTTCTTCCAAAATGGGAACCTAAATTCCTTAACAAATCTTCCACTGATCTTGGTAGCTGCAGGCATGCCTTTGATGCTGATAAATGTATCAGATGACACGAACATTTTACACATACAATATCTGGTCTATCTTTTTTTAAATGCGAAAAAATTGAATTATACTCGCCAACCATAACGTTTGTCGTATCGGAGGAAAATCCTATCAAATTGCTGAAGGGAATATTTTTACTTGTTATGGTATTTTTTAAACATTTATAAAGTTCAACTGCAGTTCCATTATTTGTTTCAATAATATCGAAGAGCTTAGTGACAGTTTTATTTGTAATGTCTGAATAATAGATTATTGTGAACGCGCACTGTTTCTTTGCACTAACGTCTGTGGTTTCGTCCATCACTATTGAAAAAAAACAGCCAGGTTGCTGCAATATCTTAATAAAATTCTCTTCAAATAGTTTTCCTAGATTTTCCTTAACTATATTTGTAGATTTTGTTCTTTTTACTGATAACTTTTTAGCTATCTCTGAATCACTAAAAATATTTGAACATAAAGGTGCTAAGGTGTCCATGAGCGAAAATGGAAGGTTATTAGCCGCTAATAGCCCACATAATTTTATTTCTGCAGTGCATATTTTATTTTGCAGAGGTGTTCTTATAACAGCTGTAATTTTGTTATTACTTGAAATTGTTTTATAATTAACCTTGTGTTTAGATGAATCACTATGTCTCATTATATCGTTTTTATGGGCGATTATATCTACGCCACATACATTACAATGAGCAAACTCATTCCCATTGCGGACACTGTTTGCTTTTGTCAGCCAACACTGAAATTCTGGTATTTGCAACCAGCTATCACAAAATTTATTTAAGCGTTTTCGTTTCATTGAGCCCAGTTTTCTTTTATAAGTTTTCCTCTTTGTATTGGTATTGCCACTATTTTGATCTCTATTTTCCATATCACTTATATCAGAGCTATCTGAGTAACTAACTGCCTACAATAATGTTTTTATTACTCAAGGTTCAATTATATAATCAGACCTAAATAAAGAACCAACTTACTGTTACTCGAGGAGAATTGTCGGTTACAGTTGAAGTTGAAGATCTTATTAAAAACTTGTCCATGTTTAGTTAGTATTAATCTTATCAAATACTGCTAATACTTGTCTTGTACATATGTTTTAACATGTACACTGTCCATGCTCGTAACAATCAAAACTCAAACATAATAATACAACCATAGTAAAATACAAAAATACAACGTTACAAGTATCAAATGTTAAATCAACTTAACTGACACGAGCCCTATTTCTTTGACAATATTTTTGGGATCATTTCAGTTGTTATCATTTCTGATTGGTGCACAAAGTTGAGATGAAATGCATACACCAATCAAAAGCCAGAACTAACTAAACTGAACTGATCTGAAATACGGTGTCAAAGAAATACGGCTACGTGCTCATGCTGACTGGGCTAGGAGTCAGTAGCACCAACTACAAAAAACAGAAGTAACAAAGTAAAGTTTTGATCTTGTACAGAATGATAAACGTAACATGATTTAAAAAATTAATAATGTTATTAATGACACGGCATAAAAATACCCGCATTTTACCCCCAATACCTCTTTACCCGCCAAATTCCCCGCATGTGTCTAAAATACCCCAAATTCGGGTAAATACCCGCACATTGGCAACACTGGTCTCGGCATCAACACAACATAGTGTTAGCGGAATGAGAGAGGGAGAGGCATACACACTGACCCACAGAAGAAAGTAAAAGTGACCATCAGCGTGCGAAAACCAACGTGCGTGCGCTTACAATTACCTAGTGGCCCAAAAGTTATAGTCTGATGCGTTAAGGCAGCGCTTAATAACTGTTATTCTTCAAAATAAAAAATGCTTGATTGAATCTTTATGAGAAATGTAGGAAATCAAGAAATTAAGGACAATTGTTATATGTTGCACTTACACACACTTTGGCATGAACCAGATAACTGTTTCAATCGGCTTCTAAAAATTTTACAAAGGAAGCAGTTCTTAATTCGAGCTTTATGTACGCTACTTTACTTCCACATAGTGGAGTGGAAGTACAGTTATCGTAAAAAATAGTCAAAAATTTATTTTGTTAAAATAAGTTTAAAAAACGAAACATCGAGATTTTAAATTTGAGCGGAAAAAAATGTTTGTCTGTAGTCGGTCTGTAACTTACTTTGTGCGAACGATTTTTCTGAAACGCTTTATGATATTGACATTATAGACATATGTACTATAACGAGATCATGAACTGGATTGTTTTTTGAACGTATCCGGTGAAGCTTTGGGTGGTAAATAGGGGTAAATAGGAGAAAATAAGTAAAGCAAGCTGGTAAGAGTACAAGTTGGTATTTGGTGTATATACTAAAAGTCGTGGGCTCAGACTTTTTTACAATATTTCCATCCCCCCGCATCAACCCCCGACTACATTATTAAAGGGGTTGGTGAGATAAAACTAAGATGTTCACTTGAAATTTGGTACACGTCTGTACAATAACGACACCAACTTTTATTTTGAGATGATTCCGTTGAAGTGTTGGGGTTAAATAAGGTAAATATAGTAATAGAAGCCAAGGCCTCAGATTTTTTATAACATTATTCAACCCCTCTACCACCACCACTCCATAATTAAAAGGGTTGATAAAATATAATTGAGATATTCACTTGAAATTTGGTACACGTATGTAATATAAGGACATCTGGAACTAGATTATATTTTGAGATGATTCTGTTACGATCTAAAAGTGAAGATCGCACACACTTTAAAGAATAAAAGGTCCTAGGCCTTACAAATCCTATTTTGGTGAGTGTAAGAGGATAAATAAGTAGAAAAAGAATGCTGTAAGTTAAAAATATTTATTACAACGATTTAATTTTACATGGACAAATTTTAGGAACATTTAAGAATTAACAAAAAAAATATATGTACAATAGCACACTAGTAAGAAAAAAATATTTATAATAGAGGGAAAAAAAAATTTAAACTGTACAATAGGTTTTAACGACTGGGGTGAACTATGCCCCGGGTGGGTGCATTCACCAGTCCCTACAAACAAACAAAATATAGTAGCTCTAGGCCACAAATGTAATCTACACCCTACAGTATCTCTCTGAAGGAGTCACTATAACAAAATAGAGGAACGATAAGCCAAATGTTAACTACTAAATGATTAAATATAAAATATAAAAAGATTACTAAAAACTACAGGATGAGCACACTAATTTAAAATTGTACAAAAATAACTTATCTTTTGTTAACCCTCGTGAAGAATCGTAGATCTCAGGTGCTCGGGATCTGGGGTCTGGTGTTATGCCAGAACATCCTCCAGGAAAACACAGCTCGGTATACTTCGCTTCAGAAAAACTGGTACCAGAGTTAAAATTATGTGGGGTTGCCCACGTGGCTATCAAACCATAGAAAAAATCTAGGGAACTACTACTTTTTGTTGCCCAAAAATGAATCCTCTCCAAAACCGTCCACGATAAAAACATGTAAATTAGTGTAAAGCTAACCTCAAAATGTACACATGGTTGGGAACTAAAAAGAAGTGAAAATACAACTTACCCAGATTATCTGGACGTTAATTACTTGTTGAAATATCTCCGATTTAAGAATCGATAAATTGAGAATATAAAATTATCAAATAACTGGTGAAATTATAATCTTAAACTCCGATACCAAGATCGATTTGCCTCAACGTGGCCTTTGACTTAATTACACTGGAAACAAGTGTCTAATGAATTTTCGAAATAGAAAGAGGAAGATTCTCTCCGTCCTGCGTTATTTATAACTTCAGTTAATATAAAAAAACTAATTCATGTGCGCACTTTACACTTAATTCAACATTTTTGGTAGGAGGTTTGATTCACGTTGTCAACCTTTAAGTTTTCTTACTGAGATCTTTATTATCGGCATTCGGACTTTGCGAAAACTGACATATGGAGTAAACATTTGTACTTTTCGGATTGATGCTGAAATCAATGCATTTTAATGTGTTTAGCACTATAAAAGAGAATCACTCATTTATTACAATGATTAATATGAAATTCTATTTTATGTTACCAGGTTCGCCATCTATTGCCTGATAGGTTAACCACAAGCTTTTTAGTACCGACTTGTTTAACCCATGGTCGCTCTTGTCGATTTTATCACGAATAATGACGGATGTTTTCTCTTTTAATCACATATACCGGGTGTCCACATATACCGGGTTCCCCGTAAATTAACTCCCTGCTTACCCCAGATGTTAATGCCAAATAGGGCGTGACAATTCTCATGAAGAGCGAGAGGGGTAAGTAGAGGTAAATATGTAAAGCAAGCTGGTAAGTGTACTGGAACTTGAAATTTGATGTATACTAGAAGCCAAGGCCTCAGATTACTGTGAAAGTTCACAGTAATAGTCTTGTTATAATTATACTTAAATAGTTCTAAATAGTTTTTTTAAATATAAGTACTAAGAAAAAAGATATGGCCAAAAATAGTAAATATTTCTCTATCGGGTGTCTCTCTCTCTCTCTCTTGGAAATGGTCACTTTGATGTTATGTTTTCAAGGCACCTGGCATAGGGCTCTAAGAAGTATTTCAGGGAAAATGTTATTCTTGTTTTATTGTTTTTTTAGATGAATATAATCGCCCTTCGAACTTTTACGTTACATCGTATAATTTAACTTTCTAAATAACCGCCATCTGCTCCGTTTACCTAAAACATGTTTCAGATTTTAGGTGATTTGTTCGATTTATTGGGTAGTTAACATTTACTTACGAGACAACTTATGCAAAACGTTTAGAAATAGTATAATGGAACCAGCGCAATAGAGCAATTAAAATAAATTTGTTTCAAATTAAAAATAAATTGAGGTGCAAATTGGAGAAGATAATTCTGATTTACGTAAGTAGAATATGTTGTTTTCTAATCAATGTAGCAGAGAAATGAAATCGTATAACATGTTAGATAGATGTGTGTTAGGCATTCTTCCTGTGTTAAGTTATACAGACTGTCTATTTTACGAGGGCCACACCAAATATCTCACTTAATATCTATTGTAGAAGAATAAAGTTTTAGAAACAGTTATCCCATTTTGTGTGAGCTATATTTCAGTAAAAAGAAATTTGAAATCCATAGCCTACTTTATGAGATATATTACAAAAACCTGAAAAATAGGAAAACCACAAACGGTTATAGCTTCCTTATTTGAGGAGATACGAAAAAAGTTAAAGGAATGAAAGTTGACGGCAAAGACAATAAGAATAATAACGTGTAACAAAAAAATCGAAAAATGCAGTTGGCTTTGACATACGCTATTATGCAAAAATGAAAAATACATATCTCAAAGTAGGCCATGACGCCGTTAATTCCGTTATTTTTTTCTCATTCCAACGATATAAAACATGTTACAGAAATTTTAACCGATAGTGTCAATATTTAATATTTTACGAATACCACAATTCATATAATTGAATCGTAACAATCAGCTGTGCCATAATTAGTGAAAAACAATGTATACAGTTATTAATAAATTTCACAGATTGTCACTGTTGTATGTTGTATGTTGCGTTGTCGAGTTCTAAGACAAATTTTATATCAGTAATTATGGTGTACACCAATAATAACAAATTCGATATGATTAGCATTTATTGTCAGTACAATTTTGACGCTGAGATGGCAGTCACGGTTTACGGAGATAGATTTCCAGATGCTCCGCAGCCAAATCGAACTATGTTTAGGAAGTTAGTTCAAAATCTAAAAACGCACGTTTCATTTTCAAAAAAAGTAGTAAGGCGAGCGCATGTTGCGGATAATGTAAGAAAAGTGAATAGAGTAATGAATTATGTTAACCAAAATGAGGAAACCTCTTTGAGACAAATTCAGAGAAACTGTCGCATAAAAAAAGACAGTGCAAGAAAAATATTGAAAAAAAAACGGATTTCGATGCTACAAAATGAAGAAAGTTAAACATTTAAATGAGGGAGATAAGCCAAGGAGAGTAAGATTTTGTAGATGGTTATTAAATAAGAAAAGGAATGACGCGCTGATATGTAGCAAAATTCTTTGGTCGGACGAATCAAATTTTTCTAATAATGGATTTCTCAATAGAAATATGCATTATAAGTGGACACGAGAAAATACACATTGGTGCAGAGAGACTGCTTTCCAAGAAAGATTTTCTACGAATGTTTGGTTGGGTCTTTTAGGGACTAAAGTAATTGGACCTTATTTTTATGATTTCAAATTAACCGCTCGTAGATACCTTAATTTCCTGCAAAACGAATTTCAAGATTTTCTTTATGAATTAACAGTGGCAGAAAGATTAAATTATTCATATTTTCAACAAGATGAGGCTCCACCTCACACTGCTGTAATATGTAAAAATTATTTAAATCAAGTTATGCCAGATAGCTGGATAGGCACCTATGGACCCATTCTATGGCCAGCTCGATCACCAGATATTACTCCCTTGGATTTTTTCGTCTGGGGTTACATTAAAGACAAGGTATTTCAAACTGCCCCTGAAAATATTGAGGACATCAAAACCAGAATTCGAAACGCATGTGAGGCAATTACTCCTGAAATGCTCCAAAATGTAATGCGTGACGTGTCTCGTAGAGCACGTTTATGTGTCAGAATGCATGGTGCACAATTTGAGCATTTGTAGTTAGAAAAATAAATACACACAATTTCTTTTCAATATAGTAGTAGGTAGTACTGTTATACATAGTTTTTCGTTTTTTTCTTTGGATGTTAGTTTTGTACTTGTATTTTTATTTATGAGATATTTATTGGTTTGTATTAAATTGTAATAAATAATTACGGAATTATAATTATTATAAAGTGAATTTTTACTATTATGGCACAGCTGATTGTTACGATTCAATTATATGAATTGTAGTAGGTATTCGTAAAATATTAAATATTGACACTATCTGTTAAAATTTCTGTGACATGTTTTATATCGTTGGAATGAGAAAAAAATAACGGAATTAATGGCGTCATGGCCTACTTTGAGATACGTATTTTTCATTTTTGCACAATAGCGTATGTCAAAGCCAACGGCATTTTTCGATTTTTTTGTTACACGTTATTATTCTTATTGTCTTTGCCGTCAACTTTCATTCCTTTAACTTTTTTCGTATCTCCTCAAATAAGGAAGCTATAACCGTTTGTGGTTTTCCTATTTTTCAGGTTTTTGTAATATATCTCATAAAGTAGGCTATGGATTTCAAATTTCTTTTTACTGAAATATAGCTCACAAAAAATGGGATAACTGTTTCTAAAACTGTATTCTTCTACAATAGATATTAAGCGAGATATTTGGTGTAGCCTTCGTAAAATAGACAGTCTGTATATATGTCAGGAAAATAAAATAAAAATCCATCGACTGCAATATATTTCACAGGACAAAATATGAGACACGCAAAACAAATGGAAATTTAACAATGCCAAGATATAATCTTACTCGTACAGTACTGTATGTTATATAATGCGGATGCCTCGCTGATACACCATAATAAATAACAAAAACTTTCTATACACTCCATAAATAAAAATATTGTTTATTTTACAGATTCGTAAGAGTCACGGTGTTATGAATATTAATGTAGCTTTAAATAATGTTATCTAATTACTACTGGAAGTAATAATGTTACTGTTTATAATTATAACAGTAATTCATTATTATTTCAAATTATTTTAGAAATAAGTAATAGGAATTTTGTATGTTAACTTATCAAATGTTGAAGTGATGTGTTATGTGTAATATTTGTGTATCCATTATTAACTTTTAACACATGTGTAAATATACTGGGTGTTTCATGAAGAACTGTACATACTTCCAGGGGCGGTAGACGACCACCTGGGTATTCAGGAATTACCATTGAAATGTTCCTGTTGGTCTAAATTTAGTTTGGCCAGAACGTCCTTACAACTGATCGGATTTTGTTTAAATTTTAGACACTTTATACACTTATCACAGTTGATATATTGCTATTATAATTTTTTTTAAATTCCACTGCCGGACTTCTTTAATTCTTTTTTCCGATTCCTGTAAAAATGATCACCCTGTAATTTTTTTTAACATTCAGGTGCCAATTAAAAAAGTCCGTACATAATCATGTAATAAGATTTTTTGTCGCACCTTTGTTGATTTTTTTACAAGTTACTGAATTTGTCAAAAAGGGGAATTTGAAGAAAGGCAGCATTATTTGCTTACACTAATTGTCCAAATAATTAAAAATTGCCACATTAGTTATTTACAAAAATTATTAAAAAATTTTACAAATACTTATAGCAAATGTTCAAAATGAGAACCAGCTTTCATACATTTTTGTTGGCGTTTATTTAAATTGCCAATAGATTTTCCAATTTGCGCATGATTGTTTCTAATTTGGTCACTACAATGGAAAATTCACTGAAGTAACTGATCTCTAGTATTTATTATGACACTGTAGACTTCAATTTTAAGATATCCCCATAGAAAATAATCGACGGGATTGAAATCTGGTGATCTAGCCGGCCCAGAATGAGGTTCCCCACGTTCAATCCATCTGTTTGCATACTCATTAGCCAAATGACTTCTAACCTTAATACCAAAATGAGCAGGGGCTCCGTCATGCTGGAAGTATTGTCCTCTTACATTAACGCCTTGCATTAAACCAGGTAAAATATTTTGTAAGAATTCTAAATAAAAGTCTGTAGTTAGTCTTGCCGGAACAATATGTTGGCCAATTAAGTTGTTGCTAATCATACCACACCAAATATTTACCGAGAACTTATGTTGAGAGTGGGCTTCTATTATAGCATGGTGATTGTTTTCGGCCCAGTTATGCAAAAATTTTGAATTAAATACGCCGCCCCTTGTAAATCGGGCCTCGTCTGTGAATAAATTTCGATATGTAGGCAGTCTGTGATCAATAATCCACTAACAAAATTCTAACCTATTTACATTGTCACTCTGTTGAAGCCTTTGCACTTGCTGAATATTTATTTATTTATTTATTTATTTAATCATACATCATCCAACAGTACAAAACCATTTATAGGATGGAAATCTAAACTAACTTAACCTAATCTAACTAAAATATAAAAATAGAAATTATGAAGGCGATTAGACTGCACGACAGTAGATTAAATTTCTGGCTGCTAGGCAAATATGTCCAATTCACTGCAATGAGTTTCATAACAAGTACAAATATTAAACAGAGGAGAAAATTTTAATACGTTAGATCTAGGAGTGGATAAATAAAAGCTTTGAGAATGGCGAGAATTAATCAGTGGGACATAAAAGTTCAGTTGGCTTAATATTTCACTACAATCTATTTTATTATGCATAATTTTATCTAGAAAACGCAAAGCAAAGGACTCACGCCTTTCGAAAGACTGATAATATCAAATTTTTCAAGTAATTGATTTTGAGAAGCTCCAATTGGTGGATATGTACCTTTAGTTTTCCAGTTTAAAAATTTCAGAAAGCGGCGCTAAATATTTTCCAATTTATCATTATGAGCATTATACCCAGATTGCCAGACAGTGAAGCATACTCCAGTTTAGATCGAGAGAAAGCAAAATAAAGCATCATTAAGGTTCTCGCATCATTAAAATCATGGCTGTTACGTAAAATGAAGCCTAACATTCTGCATGTATGCGAAATTACAGCATCAATATGGTTAGTGAAGGTTAATTTTTTATCAAGTTACACCTAGATCCTTGAACGTAGATGATCTGTTCAGCATGTCGCCATTAACATTATAATTATATATAATTGGGGACTCCTTGGTTGCATAACTCATAACATTGCACTTGCCAACATTTAGTTAAGTTGTCTTGAAGTTTTTCGCAGTCATTAAAATCATGAATCCTATGCAACATCTTGACGTCGTAGGCATATATTAAGAAACATACGTCTAAGTGGTCACTGATGTCGTTAATAAAAATATTAAAGAAAAGGGGTCCAAGAATTGATCCCTGGGGTACTCCTGACGGGGCTCGGTATTCAACAGATTTATATCCATTATAAGATACGAATTGAACTCTATCAGTCAAGTAACTCTCAAGAAATTGAAGTAAACCGTCAGATAATCCGAATTTATCAAGTTTACAGAGAAGTTTCCTATGGTTCAGTCTGTCAAACGCCTTAGAAAAGTCAGTATAGACTGAGTCTACCTGTATTCGAGAATCAATTGCTTCAGCAATGTACTGAGTAGCGCAGATTAAGTTCGTTAAGGTGGAACGACCTTTCATAAAACCGTGTTGTTGCGTAGATATTTTCAGTTGAACATGTGTATAAATGTTATCATGCAGTAGCATTTCGAAAGCTTTACCAAAGTTACATATGATTGTTATCGGTCTATAATTGGTAACATAATTTCTTTCACCTTTTTTATACACAGGGCACACTTTGGAGTATTTCCAAATATCAGGAAAATAGCAATATGATACGGATGTCATCTTTCTTTATTTAGAATTCTCCAAACCCGCACACGAGGAACTCTTAATTGATCACTTATTCATCGGGTACTTATTTCAGGATATTCTTGAACAATATTAATAATATTTTATTGATCCTCAACGTTTTGAACAATATTTCGTTCAACTTTTGATGACGGAAAAGTGCCGTGCTCCCTTGCGTAGCGATACACAGTTGAAAATGGTGTTAAGAAAAAGAATATTGTATTCCTCTGCGTCTTACCCCATCACAAAACTGATAAATAAAAATAATATCAGCAAACTAATCATTTGTAAATTTATAAAGTATGATTGTTTGCAGACTAAGTTAACCAAGTACACTAGTTCTACTGCTTATGACAACAAACAATAAGTGTCAATTTATCTAGGCCTAGTAATAATTAGGTATGTAGTAACAAAAAGAAAACTGTTTAATGATTTTTGCTACAAAATGTACCTAGCTGCACTTTCTTTAGGATTAAGAAAAACTTTGGTTTTAAATTTTTTGTCAATATTGAACATTATTTAGGGAGTTTAAATTCAGTATTTTTAATTAATTGAACAATTAATGTAAGCAAATAAAGTTGTTTTTCTTTAAATTCCCCTTATTGCCAAATTCAATTGCTTGTAAAAAAATCAACAAATGTGCGACAAAAAATCTAATTACATGTGTATGTTTAGTGATGTATGGACTTTTATAATTGGAACCAGAATGTTAAAAAAATGTTACGGGGTAATCATTTTTACAGGAATCGTAAAAATCGAATTGAAAATGTCCGGCATTGGAATTAAAAAAATATAATAGCAATATATCAACTGTGATATATGTATAGTGTCTAAAATTTATACGAAATTCGGCCAATGGTAAGGACGTTCTGGCCAAAATAATTCTTGGCCAAAATTAGTATATCAGACTGTATCTCAGAAATTAAGAGCGACAGAAACATTTTAATGACCGCTCCTGAATTCCCAGGTGGTCGTGTACTGCTCCTGGAAGTAATTACAGTTCCTCACCCTGTGTATCATACAATTATATTTTAATTTTTCAACTCTATTACTTATATCCAGTTGTCTACCCAGAATACGATTCATATCTATTGAACCCTTAGTATAACCGAGAACGTCTTAAAAAGGTAGAAGCAGAAAATTTGAATAAAATATACAGGGTGTTCCTTAAAGACGTGCTAATATTTCAAGGTGTGATTCATTAGGTAATTTTATGAAGAAAAGGTCATATGAAAAATCGGTAAAGAACTTCCCTCTTTATTTATACAGGGTGGTCACTCTAAAAAATTATTAATTACGAAATCACACATGAAAACAGCAATGGGAAGGTATTATTACAAAGAAAACCTGATAACTTTTGATCAAAAAAATATACAAAGTGGTCATCCAATAGCAAAAATTCAATATTAAATAAAAAGGTGCCAAATATGGAAGGCTTGCGTAAATACCTTTACAAAGAATGACCACAAAAAAGAACTAAAATTCGCCTGTTTTTGCATAGTAGATAGCGGGCCAATGGAAACTCTGTTATTACTCAGATTTTATATTGCATTAATTTTTTACGGATTATGTATTATTCTGTATGGTATTTGGATGAATTTAGGAAATTGGCCTACAACCCTCCAACACCTTGTAATAATTAAAATACCAACACCAGAAAACGAAAAAATTCATAGGTCTTACCCACATGATACAATCGTCATGGGATTTTCACTGAAAAACAATTTTTTTATGAAATAGGTTACGAATGTCATGAAACGTGGAAAATTTAAATTTGAGCAAAAAGAATTTCCCATCTTTCTACTGGTAAAAATTTTCAAAAATTTTGAAAAATTTTCTTTTACTGAAATAGGTTTGAAATGTCATGAAACGTGGAAATTTTAAATTTGAGCAAAAAAAAATAATAATAATTTTCCAACATTTATTCTTGGTAAGTATTGTGGTAAAACAATTTCAAAACATTTTTGCTTTAGAATTTTTTTTTCTGAAATAAGTTTAGAATGTCATTAAACGTGGAAATTTTCAATTTTAAGAAAAAAAAAATTTCCATCATATGTTCTATTAGCAAAAATATATATTGTCTAAATGTTACTTGTGGCATTATCTTAATTTTTTTCCTTCTTCAATTCTTTGGGACTTCCTGCCACATGTATGTTTTCTTTCTAAGCGGTGCTAGGGGAATCTACAAAATATATCACAATTAACCAGTATATTACTGGTAAAAAACCTCTACGCCTGTGACGTTTACGTCAAAGGATCAGTTAAAGGTTGGTTTTTATAAATAAACAACACAAATAAGTATAAAAACTTGAAATTAAATATTTCGCCGACGTTTCGGAAATCTAATCTGTTTCCTTTTTCAAGGCTTTTTTGAAAAATCTTTTTTGCTGTGTATGACAAATACACAGCTCTAAGAATGTTTGTTATATCTATGGATTGAATATAACAAACATTCTTAGAGCTGTGTATTTGTCATACACTGCAAAAAAGATTTTTCAAAAAAAGCCTTGAAATATTTAATTTCAAGTTTTTATACTTATTTGTGTTGTTTATTTATAAAAACCAACCTTTAACTGATCCTTTGACGTAAACGTAACAGGCGTAGAGGTTTTTTACCAGTAACATACTGGTTAATTGTGATATATTTTGTAGATTCCCCTAGCACCGCTTAGAAAGAAAACATACATGTGGCAGGAAGTCCCAAAGACTTGAAGAAGGACAAAAATATATTTTAAAATATTTAGATAATTTTCAAATTTTTCTTTTTGAATTTTTTTTTTATAAAATAAATTTAGAATGTCATGAAACGTGGAAAATTTAAACTTGAGCAAAAAAATTCCCATCCATCTACTGGTAAAAAAAAATTCAAAAAGTTTTGATACATTTTTTGTTTTTTTTTTAATAGATTTAGAATGTCATGAAACGAGGAAATATTAAATTTGAGCAAAAAAACTGTTTCTACCATTTATTCTTGGTATAGTAAAAAAAATTTCGAAAAATGTATGCTATTGAATTTTTTTTCTGAAATAAGTTTAGAATGTCATTAAACGTGGAAATTTTAAATTTTAGCAAAAAAATGTTTCCATCATATGTTCTATTAGCAAAAATATATTTTAAAATATTTAGATAATTTTTCTTTAACAAAATTTTCAAATTTTTCTTTTTGAAATTTTTTTTTTATAAAATAAATTTAGAATGTCATGAAACGTGGAAAATTTAAATTTGAGCAAAAAAAATTCCCATCTGTCTACTGGTAAAAAAAAATTCAAAAAGTTTTGATACATATTTTGTTTTTTTTTAAATAGATTTAGAATGTCATGAAACGAGGAAATATTAAATTTGAGCAAAAAAAAATGTTTCTACCGTTTATTCTTGGTATAGTAAAAAAAATTTAAAAAAATTTGTGTATTGAATTTTTTTTCTGAAATAAGTTTAGAATGTCACGAAACGTGAAAATTTTAAATTTGAGCAAACGATTTTTTCCATCATATGTTCTATTAGTGAAAGTATATTTTAAAATATTTTAAACATTTTTTTGACATTTTCTAATTTCTCTTTTTGAATTTTTTTTATGAAATATATTAAGAATGTCCTAAAACATGGAAATATTAAATATGAGCAAAAAGAACTTCGTTTTTCTACTGGTAAAGAAATTTTCAGTTTTGAAAAAAAAAATTCTTCTGAAATAGATTTAGAATGTGATGAAACGCAGAAATTTTAAATTTGAGCAACAATATTTATTTTTCATTACTTATTCCCTTTAGACGGTCCACCCTGTATATTTTCCAGTGAAATTTCTACCATTTCTGCGCTGACAGTAGCGTCAACTACCTACCAAATTTCACTGCTCTCCGTCAAGTAGTTTTTTAGTAAATGCACCAACAGAGAGATAGACAGACAGACAGACAGACGGAATTGAAAAACCTATATTTTCGTAATCTACGTGATCTGAAACGTGTAAATTCGAAAAAATCTCGGAGGGTGATTTTTTCTCGAATACAATACTTCCCTTCGGTATGCAAGGGAAGTATTATATGTGTGCAATGGCTTAAATTTTTTGCGACAGGCTGTTGAATTTGTTTTTAAATCGTTTATTATACTCTTCGCAAATACAAAACGATGAGTATTATATACTGCATTCGATCGGCACATTTCTGAAACCAGTAATATTGCACGTGAGAAATAATTTTCATGTCATATGTTGGTGATCGAATTCTGAACAACTTTCAAACTGTCCGTCCGTCCGTCTGGTCGTCTGTCTGTTTGTCCGTCTATCTGTCCGTCTGTCTGTCCGTCCATCATGTTCCTTGTAAGCACGATAACTTAAGAACGAAAGGTCCGATTGTATTAAAATTTGGACAGTAAGTCACTGTTAGCTAGAGGAAGAAGTTTATTGTTTTTGAACAAAATCTATCATAAAAGAAAAAAGAAATTAAGCTTTTAAGTAAAAGAAAAAAAAATTAATGTTTTGTAATTAAACTAAAAATGTCTAAGAATAATATTATTTGCAAAAAAACTGCGAAGAGTATCCTACAAAATGTGCAACAATTACATAAAAAGTGCTGTAAATCGGCGAAGAGTATAATGATTAGCTCGTTTTTTAGTATCTCAGAAAGTAGTTTAAAGGTTACTTTCAATTTTGGTATGTATTAATAGGATATAAAACCACATATTTTAGTTATAAAAGTTAGTTTATCGCTCCGTTAATGGTAGTATACGCCAGGGTTTTAAGATAACCTCACAAAAAGAAATCCAAATGATTGAGATCTGGGGATCCTGCTGGCCATTGCCGAGGTCCTCCGTGACCTATCCAACGATTAGGATAAACCACATGGAAATGGCCGCGAAAATGACACTGAAATGAAGGGGAGCTCCATCGTGTAGTATCACATTTGATTTCTTAGCGCAATTGGTGCATCTTCAAACAATACAGGTAGTTCGTCGTGGACAAAATGCAGGTAAGATTATCCATTAAGGCCTCTTGGTAGGAGAAAAATGCCTATAAGATTATTACCAACCATACATTAACCGAAAATTGCTCTTGAAAATGGGTTTCGGTTATGGCACGGAGGATTCCATCGGCACACACATGATTATAATGAAAATTTTCAATACTATTCCTAGAAAAATTTGCTTCATCTGTGGATATATTTGTCTCTCAAACTGGGGATTTAGTGTAACATTCTGAAGGTATTACTGACAGAAGTTCACGCGCTGCGGAAAATCCCTGGGAAGTAATAACTGTACTTTTAGAATACAATACGAAAAGAAAATTCGCCAAACAGTTTGACAAATATTCGGAGTTCTAGCGATCTTCCTCGTACTTGTCTCAGGATGTTCATCAATTTTCCACAACATCGCTTCCTCAATTTAGGGTGTTCTGATATTAGGAGGTCTCCCTCCCAAGGTACCTTTTTGAAAACTACCAGTTTCACAAAGACGGCGATGAATAGTCAAAAGGAGTCGGCTATCTGGCAAGGCACAATTAGGATATAATTCCTCATACACACTGGCTTCTGTTGCATTACCCTCCACGAGACTGTATACGTAACGCATTGTCAAATTTCATATTGCACTTTTTAGTGCGTTTATACGATTTAATCCTTGAATAATTACAACAAAATTCGAGACCAATTTTATAAGTATTTTCAGAAATATACTGCCTTAAACATGAACCAATGACGTCATTTACTCCCAAAATTTATCTTGAAGATACGTTTAATATCTGCTCAATAATGACAAGCAATGCCAAAGTTGTATAATGGATAAGATGTAAGGAAACATTTATTTTATATAAGAAACACTATTACATGGAGAATAAAGAGAAAAGTAAATTTCACAAGAAAAAAAAATCGGTAAAGGTTTTTACACAGAACTTCCCTCGTTATTTGTGCATGGCAGTCACTCTAAAAAATTAGTAATTACGAAATGACATTGAGAATAACAATCGGAATAGAGTTATTGCTATTATTACAAAGAAAACTTGATAAGTTTTGGTCAAAAAAATATACAGATTGCTCATCCAACAGCAAAAGTTCAATACTAAATAGCAGGTGCCACATATGGCAGGCTTGCGCAAATGCCTTTACAAATGTCCACCATGACTGAATTATTTCTTGGGATGACCACCCTGTACATTTTTCAATAAAAGTATAATAGGTATATGCCAGATATTATTGCCATCTGTCACATTTTCAATCCAACATTCACGTAATGGAGTGGAAGTATAGTGGTGGTTAAAAAATTTAATTTTTTAAAAAATTTTTCAAAAGATGGTAAAATAATTTTCAGAATTTTTTCTTCTGAAATTGGTTTAAAATGTCAAACGTAGAAATTTTAAATTAGAGCAAAAAGGAGAGTTTCCTTCTATTCTATAGTAGTGCTAAAAAAAGTTTAAAAATTAAAAATTACATATTTTTTAAAATAGGTTTAGAATGCTGTGAAACGTGAAAATTTTAAATTTGAGCAAATAAAAAAAATTCGATCTATTTTAGTGGTAAAAACTTTTTGAAAAATGTTAGTGAAAAAAATTTTCAAAAATTTTTTTCTGAAATACCTAGGTTTAGAATGTCATTTAAATTAGAGTATTCTGGTGTTAAATTTTTTTCCAAACTGGTAACAAAATGTTGCAAATTTTTTTTTTCCGAAATTGGTTTGGAATATCATGAAACGTGGAAATTTTAAATTTGAGCAAAAAAATGTTTTCGTCTGTTCTATAGTAGTGATACATAAATGGATTAAAAATGTTCTCAATTTTTTTTAAAAATTCTTCAAAAACATTTTTAAATTTGTTTGAATAGTTTTAGAATGTCATGGACACGTGGATAGTTAAAATCTGAACAAAGAAAAAAAAATTCTGTCTTAGTGGTAAAATTTTTTAAAAATAGTAAGAAAAATTTCTAATTTTTCTTTTAAATAGATTTAGAACGCTATGAAACGTGGAAATTTGAAATTTGAAGAAATAAAAAAAAATTCCATCTATTTTAGTGGTAAACAAATTTTCAAAAATGGTAAAAAAAAATTCAATTTTTTTTTTTAATCAGGCTTAGAATGCCATGAAACGTGGAAATTTTAAATTTGAAGAAAGAAAAAAAAAATTATTTCATTTTAGTAGTAAAATTTTTTTTAAAAATATTGGTGAAAAAAATTTTCAAAATTTTTTTCCTGAAATAGGTTAAGCGTGTCATAAAACGTAGAAATTTTAAATTTGAGCAAAAAAATTTTTTTATCTTGGTAAAAATTTTTTCAAAAATGTTGGTGAAAGATATTTAAAATTTTTTTTTCTGAAATAGGTTTAGCGCGTCATGAAACGTGGAAATTTTAAATTTGAGCAAAAAAAAATTTTTTTCACTATTTATTCCGTTTAGACGGTCCACCCTGTACAGTGAAATTTCTACCATTTTTTCGCTGACAGTAGCGTCAACTACCTACCAAATTTGACTGCTCTCCGTCAAGTAGTTTTTTAGTAAATGCACCAACAGACAGACAGACAGGCAGACTGACGGAATTGAAAAACCTATATTTTCGTAATCTACGTGTTCTGAAACGTCAGAATCCGAAAAAATCTCGGAGGGTGATTTTTTCTCGAATACAATACTTCCCTTCGGTATGCAAGGGAAGTAATATTCTAATATTATTAATTTATATGTATAGCAGTTAATATTATTTACACAATTCGTTTTCCTTTCATATCAGCTATTGGCAAAAGCATACTTTCAGATATATTGAATTATCACAGGAGTAAATGACGTCACACAGCTGTTAATATGAGAGCGCGTTCTTGGTTAATTCTGAAGTCTATAGAGACTGTGGACAAAACAATTTTCTTGCATTTCGCTCTAAAATCAAAAGATATAACAAAAAAACTTTGGACCTACGAGGTATCTATTCTGAAGTGATGACTAATCAGTATCAAACTGATTTTTTTTGCTAATTAATTTTATTTTTGTTTAGCTGATATATATGTATTATGTAATTGCAAGCTAGCTCCTATACTATTATATCTGATAAAAATAAAAATATTCTGATGAGTATTTAAATAGCTCTCAAGATTTAACAGAATTATATAGGGTTGTGGTCCATTATACTTATTTTGCTGTTTTTTCCCGGATCACTAATTCTTACTTTAAATATTTAAACAACTGCCTAGCTATTATAGACAAGCTTGTATCCAACCATATCCAATGCCACTGTAAACAAAACAGAAAAAGATAAAGAGGAAGGAAGTAAATTTTCAATGTAAATTAGTGTAATTTCAATTATATCACTTAAAGCTAACAATTATAAGACAAGGCGTTCGCTGAGGTGTTTCATCCTGTACCTGTTATTATGTTTCTAATCTTTTTCACAACTAGAGAAACTCTGATGATTTTTTTGTGCCAAGGGTATCCGCCAGCATTCTTTTCACATTGTAATTTACAATCAATAAATTATGGATATACAGCTTCAGTAGTTTATTTGGATCAATATGGTTCGATAAAATTAATACGATTCTTTTATAATTAATTAGTGTAATGAATAACTTATAGGTTCTTTCTTCCTCAGAAAAGAACAATAATAATTAATTGTACTTTGAACCAATACACTTATTTAACGAATCAACATGTAATGTGATTTTTTTTATAGTAGCTCTGTGTTATCAACTTAATATAAACATATTTAGTATAAAAAAAACCGCTGCCTAGGAATCACTACTTCCACATTCAAATTCGCCATCAACATCACTTTATAGGAAACATCTTGACTATATTTGTACTTTAGTCTATGGAAATTATTGGTCATAGAATTTTAATAATATTTGGGGCAGATCTCATTGAAAAATTTGAGGCGTTGCATCTAGCATACCGGGTGAGTCACGAATTGCGCTCGCCCCGATATTTCCTAAAATATTTGGAATAGAAAATCGAAATTAGGAGGCCTTATTACACGACTAAAATGCCATTTTTTCAATAAAAAATCAAGTTTGGTGCACTTCCGGTTTGACCGGAAATGCGCACAACTTTCGATTTTTAAATGGAACATCCTATATATTTTTACATTTTTGGAATCTAGAGGAAATTTTTAATACAATACATCCATTTTGGTCACTTTTTGATAAACATTAAAAATTTTATTAAAAAATCTATTTCTGAATCCAGAGTGGTGTAAATCTGGTAACCTAATAACATTGGAAAAATCATAGTAGCCATTGAATGTAATAAGACAATATCAGCTGTCAGACAGACTCGTGTAGTTATAGGCAATCTTGAGCTATCAAACATTTAATAATTGTGAGCGCAAAGAACGTTACAATTAAGTTTAGCATAGGTATGTGGAGGTAAACACAATTACATCCACAAGGACATTCGCAATAGAATGCGACATCAGTTCGGTTTTCAGAGTTTTGTTTAAATGAACATAAATATCGAGCCTATAAATAAATAAAAATCAATTCCGTTTGAACAATTAAACTTAAACTAGGTAACAGTAGGTGTCTTTAAAATAATTAATATAATTAAACCATAAATTGACATTTATAGATATTGTTCAAAATGTCCACCATTTTTTTCTATACACAATTCGGCTCTGCCTACAGTTGCTTGAATGGCTCTACGCAATTCAGCCGGCGTTATTTCATTAAGAGCCCGTACAACTTTTGCAGCTCTTCACGGGTAATTGAAGAAGTTTTATAAACTTTATTTTTGAGAGTTCCATCACTCTTCTGGAATTATGTGGGGGAGCACCATCTTGTTGGAAAAACAGATTTTGTAAATAGGCAAGAGGAAGTAAGTCAGGAAATTCTGCTGTCTGGTTTTGTAAAAAGAATAAATATCGTTCGCCAGTAAGTGTTCCATCAAGAAATATGGGTCCAATTATTCGACCTTCGAGTACTCCAAGCCAACAGTTAAACCCAAATCTTTCCTGAATATTCCCTCGCCCTACCAACCTCGGATTTTCATGAGCCCAGTACCTAGTATTATTTCTGTTAAACATACCTTGGTTCGTAAATCTACTTTCATCTGAATATAAAATATGAAAAGGAAAACCTGGGTTTTGTTGTACTGCATTTAAGAACCAGTTGCAATATACTAGCCTCCTGTCGTTATCATCTCCATAAAGATGTTGGTGTATTTGGTATTTATAAGACCAAAACTTATGTTTCTTTAAAATTCTGCAAACCGAGGACTGACTAATGTCGCATTCCATTGACAATTCCCTTGTTGATGTTGTTGGGTGTACCATCACAAATCCTATTACATCAATTTCTTTGTCCTCACTTACAATAAATGTTTGATGGTCATCTTGTTGATTGGGTCGTTTCTTAATTCTTGTTCCCCTCTGGCAAACAAGTGTCTGCTTGGATGACGTCTGTTGGGATATCGTTGCTGATACAGTTCTGCAGCTGCAGTTGAATTTTTGAGACGCTCTCCATATATCAGTAATATATCGATCTTTTCATTTCTACTAAAATTATTCATTTTCTTTAATTTTTACTCAAAGAGATTTCCGCAACGCTTTATTTTGTATCTGTCTAGCAGCTGATATTGTTTTATTACATTCAATGGCTACTATGATTTTTCCAATGTTATTAGGTTACCAGATTTACACAGAAATAAGCCATTTTAGTTTCCAAAGCCCACTAATCTATTATCTATTAGCCGCATGTTTCTAAAAGCTTGGTTGCATTGTATTTTGGCTGAAATCTCAAATATTTCTGAGCGGATTTTCAAAATTTTGGTATCATTAGATTCGTATGAAAATGAGGTATTTAAAAATGTTGGTGAACGATTAAATTTCCATTTAAGAAAACCGAGTTAGTGGGTAAAAATCACATTTAAAAATTTTAAACGCCTCTAGAGAATTAAGTAATGCAATCATATTGCTCTTTTTATTTTTATAGTAACGTAGCACACAAACTAAAATATATTTTGGGCACCACAGCACTCTAGATTCAGAAATAGATTTTTTAATAAAATTTTTAATGTTTATCAAAAAGTGACCAAAATGGATGTATTGTATTAAAAATTTCCTCTAGATTCCAAAAATGTAAAAATATATAGGGTGTTCCATTTAAAAATCGAAAGTTGTGGGCATTTCCGGTCAAATCGGTTGTGCACCAAACTTGATTTTTATTGAAAAGTTGGAATTTTAGTCGTGTAATAAGGCCTCCAAATTTCAGTACGTCAAAAATGAAATTTGTGGACCCTAGCTTGCTTTGTTTATTTACCGCTAATCACAACCTCCCAACATCAACTCTAAAATCACTAAACTATGGAGTCCTACATGGATCAATATTAGGACCAGTCCTGTTCTTAATTTATATAAACGATATAGCAAATTGTGTCCCATCAAAAGTATAGGGTATGCAGATGATATTACCTTATTAACAGCGAATAGTGAATTAAACACCTTGATAGACAAGGATCTGGAGATACAGTCAAATGCCAAGACTACTACAATAATATTGAGTTAAGTTTAAATAAAGGACAAAACTAAAAGCAATATCTTCAATCTTAAGCCGCACATGTTGACGATGAATGACAGTTAAATGCTTGGGTGTTACGTTAGACGGCAAGTTGTCGTGGGAACCACACATAATTTCCCTATCAAAAAAGTTGTCCAGCAGCGTGTATCTTCTAAGAAACCTGACAGACTCGATAGACAAAAATGTCGTTCTGATGGCGTATCATGCTCTTTTTCACAGTGTTATGTCTTATGGTATCTTGCTCTGGGGTGGCTCAGCACACGCAATAAGGATACTACGTCTACAAAAGCGAGCAATGAGACTGCTTACTAATTCAAATAGCAGAGACTCGTGCAGACCTTAATTTAAAAGCTTAGGAGTTTTTACATGTACGAATCAGTATAGTTACGAATCTGTGTGTTATGCAAAAAAAAAATTACACACTACCAAATTGTAAACAAATATGACACGAGACACAAACCTCTAATTGCTCCATATTTTGGAGTACCTATCAAAGAACATTTCCTGCTTTAGATATCTCTCTGTAAAATTTTACAACTTACTACCCCATGAAAATTGAAAATTCTGTAGAGGAGACTCATGTGCAATTTTTATTACACAACATTTCGATAATTCTATCGCGAATATACGAAAAAATATCTTTTATCCATAAGAAATACGTATGAAAATTCACCCTTTTTGTGGCATGGGAAAGTGTTCAGCTAACCACTCAAATGTGTGATTATTTTCTACACCTATAGCTAAAGGCCACCCTAATATACGTGTACAAAATTTCAAGTCAATAAGTTTTGTCGCTCGAATTTAAAATCCCTTTCAACAAAAAAATTTTTGAATTTTTTTTAATATTACTATACTTCCAATCCACTACGTACAAATCAATATTTTGTGTCGGCCATTTTGAAGAATAGGAGACTCACGGGATCGGCCATAAGTGTGCTGAGGATTAAATTACTCAACATTTTCTAAGGAATGATTGCGCCAAAGTTCATGTTTCTTTGACAAAATTCAAATTGGCATCGCCTAACAAGATGGACTGTTTCTATGTTTTTAGCTGCTCTTTCTTAATTAACAAAAAGTTTTTTTATATTTTTCATTAAATTAAATTGATGTGACGTGGAAACTGTTACTATGACCATTTCCGGGGTCTAACTGGGTTGAGAAACAAATTTGTTTAATAGACAAATTTTGACATGATGTATACGTATTTGTTCCATACACTTATTTACTATACAGGGTGTCCCAATAAAAAGTCCCAGACCGGATATATTCTAAACGAACAGAGATATTTTAATTCTGTAATAGCCATTTGTAGAGCATAAAGTGAGCTTCATTATTGAATATAATTGTTTTTTAATATATCAGTATATAGATGGCGCTGTGTTCTAAAGAAATATTTCGATGGGAGAAACTTTGAAATGGGGTTTATGTGAAAGAAAATGCATTTCTAAGCAGATTATGTTCTAAAAATAAATACCATAAAACTAACCGTTTTCGAAATATTTGAGTCCAAATGTTGGCATCTGCCAATATTGAATAATTGTAATCTCTTCAAAATTTCAGCCCTTTAAGTGGGACAATCTGTATTTAATTTAAGTACAAATTTTAGCAGAAAATATTTAAAGAATTTTTCATATCTTACGAATTAAATACATTTGAAGTAACCCCTGGAAAAAAACTAAAAATATTATTTATCATATAATTCAAACATTTAAGCAATAAAAAAATTATTACGAACATAAAACAATTTTTACGAACTAATGAAATTAAAATAACTATTTCCTGATGAAACCACGTATTATCCAACTGATTGGGCAAATTCCTTAATAGTACTTGTAAATCATTTTGAAAAAATTGTAAATGTCTTTCACCTGTTAAATTCTCATGGTAGAGGTATGGGCCAACAATGTTAACGATACCACACCAAACATTTACTCCAAAACGATTCTGCGATCTGGTATGTCTCATCCACCTAGAATTCTCTTGAGAACAGTAACGACAATTATATGTTGTGATTACTTCATTGTCGTGAAATCGACTTTCATCACTCCACATAATTGTATCGAAAAGATTTGGGTTTTCTTCTAAGAGAATTGAAAATTGCGCCAAAAAATCTAATCTCCGTTCATTGTCCGATGGAATCAAATGATGAACTAAATGAACTTTATATGGAAAAAAAATGTTTGTTTTAAGAATTCTGTGGCAGGTGGAACGTGCAATATTTGTTTATTCCGTCAACTTGCGTACTGACATGTTTGGGTTATTTTCTACTTGATGTAATACCAATGCAATATGTTCATCAGTTGCAGTTCTTTCTTCTTGTTTTTGGTTTCTTAAAACCTCCATAATTTTTCAAATTAGAACACAAACTTATAAAAGTTTTCCGATCTGGTAAAGCTCTGTCAGGAAAACGTATTTCATATAAACTTACAGCTCTTGAAGCATTTTTGCGACATTCCCCATAAATTAAAATCATGTTTAATTTATCTTCATTTGTATGATAAACCATATCTAATAACAAATATTCACAAAGAAAACAATAATTAGGTACAATATTACAGTTCTCTTGACACACCAATAAACAAAATGTGATTGAAATTGAGAAATGTCAAAAGTATTATTCCAAAGGTAACTTTAATTGTATTTAATTTATAAGGTATAAGGGTTATTATACTCACTAGATATCGAATATTTTTAATTATAATCTAACCTAATAACAAAGCAATTATACGAAAAATTCTTTAATTATTTTCTCCTGAAATTTGTAAATTAAATACAGATTGTCCCACTTAAAGGACTGAAATGTTGAAGAGATTACAATTATTCGCTATTGGCAAATGTCAATATTTGGACTCAAATATCTCTAAAACGGTTAGTTTAGTGGTATTTTTTTTTAGAAATACATTTTCTTTCACATAAACCCCATTTCAAAGTTTCTCCCATCAAAATATTTCTTTAGAGCACAGCGCCATCTATATACTGATATTAATAAAACAATAATATTAAAAATTAAGCTCTCTTTATGATCTACAAATTGGCTTTTACAGAATTAAAATATCTCTGTTCGTTTAGAATATATCCGGCCTGAGAGTTTTTATTGGGACACCCTGTATATTATTTTTAAATTTTGAAATAAATTATTGTACTGCTTTATGACGATAGTAGATTAAAGTCACTAGTATCATTACTGAAACAACTTGTCCCAATGTAGTCACTAAAAATAGTGATTATGTCCACCAACTCTATAATCAAGGTATTAATGCGTAAAACTATGGCAAAGGGCAAATTTTTTGCCTGACATATCACGTCTTCAGCTATTACGAAATGACAGTTATTTTGTTCTTTATTTATTTAAATCTGATGAAGCACATCGCTATCGCTAACACAATGTGTCATTACACTAAAGAGGAAAATAATGCATACTAAGTAAGCATTAGTACACTCTGTATAGTGTATAATTTACGATGAGAGAAAGTGACACTGTTTATGCGGAAATTTGTGTAAGATCGAGTTTGGACTATTAGGATGTATCTTTCTTAAATCGGTTTTACTTTCAGATAACAATCGTGATACGTGAATTTCCTGACAAATTATAATTTTAAGTCGAAACTATAACTCTCTCTTTTGTGAGTGGGCTGAGATTTATAAAAAAACAATTTGACTGGTATAGGTTTAGGAATTACACACATCATAGGAGAATTTCCATTTAAATGTACAGCCATATAAAAACATTTATTATTACCTTTCGTGTTAAACATCGATTTGTTTTACTGTCAAATTAATTAAAGCTGAAAGAACAAAACAAATTCAGTTACAAATTCTTAAATGCCTTCTTAAACTGACACTAAAAATAATCGTTTTTATTATATTTGTACTCTTGTTGGTAGAGGAGGAATTAATTTGAATTACAAAAAAATACATGCACTATACCAAAGTGTCCCTTTACCAAAAGAAAAACAAATTCTCTGTCTAGTTCTCAACTTCATAAGTTTTTCAATAGCATCGGTTATCATTTTAAATTCCCTAATAGTCATTTTGGCATAAAAAGCCCGAAAATCTCCAAAATTGAAAGTACAGGGTCAACTGACTTAATTTTTGTTGCAATGAGTTCAGAAAGACATTTAGAAAAACTAGCATTTATTTTTTGGCGAAAATGTTTGGTTTCATTTTTTGTCCAATAATTTGAAAACATGTACGCGGGGCGTTTCGAGATTGCTGAATACGAATCCGAGGTCTAATATGGTATTTTTTTGTATGGAATCGTCTGGTTCCTAGTGTAGATCCATAGGTCGCTGGTTCATATCTGGCTCGAAGGATCAATCATAATATATGAATCAACAGACTACGTTAAAGTACTAATAAATAAATACAAAGAGAATGAAAAAAGTTTAGTACTTATGTTGCAGCTTTAGAGTCCCTCACTTCTGCTATGTTGAAACGTTCATCTTTCTTCATAAATTCCGCGATCATGAACACATCCGCTGCCTGTACATTTCCTGAAGTAGCTCTTACGAGTCCTGTATTAGCCATTTCGAATTAAATTACAGGTAAAAACGTACACAAAGTCGTTAAAATGCTTTGTATACTCTGCACTTGCGATATTACTGCTTGGTGTAACCGACCGATGACGTCACTAGTGTCACCACCAATAATGGCGTGCTTCGCGTGGCTGTTCAAATATTCAAATATTATGCAATTTATTTGTTGAAATATTAATATAATTACTTCATTATAATAGTATCGAAAAAGCTTATTTGCATATAGTGAAAACACCTAATTGTCTAGTTAAAACATTTACTAAAAGAACTAAATTATTTATAGATAATATTATTAGCTACAAAATAGTATACATATGTATTTTTTGTAGAAAGTAATACTAAGAGACATTTACTAAAAGCGCACGCAAAAATACATTGTTTTGCAGGTATAGATATAACCAAAAGCATGATTTAGTTATATTATATTATTGCTGTTATAACTTAAAACTTTAAATGGGTAGGCACTTAATTGGATGATTCACTTAAACAATTTTTCTCAGTAAATTATGCGTTATTACATATATGACTACAAAGTTTTATCCAGCTATGTATTAATATGGTATAGCACCAAATTATTAACTTTATTTCCTGCACTATATGTTACCTAACTACTGACTAGTAGTATTCAGGAAACATTTGCAGAACCATAATAACGATGCATCTTAGTGACATCTTTCTCAGCGTGTATCTAGATGAGAGTAGAGGAAGTAGTTTTAATGAAATACCACGGTCCACTTTTGAACATATTGTCAAACAGGGTGTTCCTAGGATAAGCGTTGTCTAGGAAATCGTTGCGAGGTATATTGCTTCCACATCCACGTAGTGGAAAATTTCAATATATTTTTTCTTGAAATAGGTTTAGAATGTCATGAAATGTCGAGATTTTAAATTTGAACGGAAATATAATTTCTGTCTGTCTGTCGGTCTGTCTCTCTGTAACTTTTTTTTTGTCCGCACGTTTCCTCCGGAACTGTTTATGATATTGACTTCTTTTTGTACACGCATATATTATAACAAGACCTGGAAATGGATTGTTTTTTGAACATATCCGGTGAAGGGTTGGGGGTAAATAGGGGTACATGGGGAAAAATAAGTAACGGAAGCTGGTAAGAGTATAGAAACTTATAATTTGGTGTATGCACTAAAAGCCAAAAATTATTGGTTTAAGAAATATTTATATAATTACTTTCCTAGTTCCAATTAGTAAATATGATATGTGATGATGTATCGTTGAAATAGAAGAAAATATTTTATTTAATGCCGCTATTTCTCGCCCGTTTAAAAAAAATCTTAGTCCGTACGCACAGAATGATGGGAAAAGTACCTAAAAATGCATAATTATGCAAAAAAGTGAATTTTTTGCTGTTTTTGTGCATTTTTCAAGGGTTTTTCAAAGATATTTATTAAAGATTCATAAAAATTTGAGAAAAATTGTTTGTTTTAGTATTATACAAGCAACATATTGGGTCATTTAAGACCCTTTATGGGCCAATTGTACATTAAATGCATCCAAAAGTGCATAATTTGCATCCGTTTAAAAAAATCGGTAAAGGTATTTACACATAACTTCCCTCTTTATTTGGGCATGGCGGTCACTCTAAAAAATTAATAATTACAAAGTGCCATTGAAAATAATAATCGGAATATAGTTATCACTATTATTACAAAGAAAACCTGATCAGTTTTGGTCAAAAATATATACAGAGTGCTCATCCAACAGCAAAAGTTCAATACTAAATAACAGGTGCCAAATATGGAAGGCTTGCGCAAATAACTTTATAAATGTCCACCATAACTGAATTATTTCTTAGGATGACCACCCTGTATATTTTTCAATAAAAGTATAATAGCATGTGCCAAATATTATTGCCATCTGTCACATTTTCAATTCCACATTCACGTAGAGAAGTGGAAGTATAGTGGTGGTTAAAAAATTTCAGTTTTTTTTGAAATTTTTCAAAAATTTTGGTAAAAAAATTTTCAATTTTTTTTTTCTTCTAAAATAGGTTTGGAATATCATGAAACGTGGAAATTTTAAATTTGGGCAAAAAGGAAAGTTTCCTTCTATTCTACAGAGGTAATTTTTTTTTTGAAATAGGTTTAGAATGCCATATAACGTGAAAATTTTAAATTTGAGCAAAGAAACATTTTTTCCATCTATTTTAGTGGTAAAATTTTTTTTAAAAATGGTGAAAAAATTTTCAATTTTTTTTTTTTTTTTTGAAATAGGTTTGGAATGGGATGAAACGTTGAAATTTTAAATTTGAGCAAAAAAATGTTTTTCATGTATTCTATTCTAGGGCAAATAGATTAAAAACTTTTCCAAAAAAAATTTTAAATTTCTTTGAATAGGTTTAGAATGCCATGAAAAGAAAACGTGAACATTTTAAATTTGAATAAAGTAAAAAATCCATCTATATTAGTGGTAAAATTTTTTTTAAAATGGTAAAAAAAATTTCATTTTTTTTTAATAGGTTCAGAACGCTATGAAACGTGTAAATTTTCATTTTTTTTCTGAAATAGGTATAGCGGGTCATGAAACGTGGAAATTTTAAATTTGAGCAAAAAATTTTTTTTTTCATTATTTATTCCCTTTAGACGATCCACCCTGTATATTTTCCACTGAAAATTTAACAATTTCTTCGCTGACAGTAGGGTCAACTACCTACAAAATTTGACTAGCCTCCGTCAAGTAGTTTTTTAGTTAATGCACCAACAGACGGACAGACAGACAGACAGACGGAATTGAAAAACCCATATTTTCGTAATCTACGTGATCTGAAACGTCAAAATCCGAAAAATTCTCGGAGGGTGATTTTTTCTCAAATACAATACTTCCCTTCGGTATGCGATGGAAGTAAAAATGTTAATAATTGCTATAAAATTAACAAAATTTCGTCCAAATTTTATACTCTGGAGTTTTCGAGGTCACTAATTACGAATTTGAAGAAAAAATCGGAAGATTCAAAATGGCTGGCTGATAATGGCGTGAAATTCAAAATTAAAATTACATTGTTTTCCTTTCTTTTCACATAAAATGCATACAAAGCAAATAAAAAAAATGAATATACGTATTGTTTTAACTAAATTTTCGATTTTTATTGTAAAAAAAATTTAAAACATTTTCTGCAAATATTAGTAATAATAATAAGGGGGGGGGGGGTGTATACAAAAAAAATTAAAACATTCTTTGTAGGTTTTAATTATAAGCGAACAAATAATAATTCATTTTTAAATAAGCTCTAATACTACTTAGCTAATGGATAGGTGAAGATCTGTTGTTTTTATCAGTCAATGTCAAATATAATTATTTCACACTTATTCATAAAAATTGTCTTAGTTTTGCATGAAACATCTTTATGAGTGGCTTTATGTCTTTCTGATGAGCTCCAGAGTAAGGGCGAAAAACGCTTCAAAGTATAAGCATTTCCAAGAAACAGAATGATAGATTTCATGAAAATGTAATCCATTAGAATGAAACATTTTTAAGACAAGGTAGATAAATAAATTAATTTTAGGCCTTTGTTCTCATTTTTAACTGAATCTTCATGATCGTAAGGGGTTATGTAGATACTAGTTAAATCTGCATGGCCGTAGGGGACTGTGTGGATGCTAGTGTTAGAATGAGATTTGTCAAATAAGAAATTAGACGAATTAATTTTAAGATTTTAATCATAAAACATAATCAAATGCAAATGCAAATTCCCTACAATGTAAGAGTAATCTAAAATAGAATTGAGGAAATGAATATATTACTAGCAAAAATACTCGTAATTATTTCAAACTCTTACTAAAGACTTATTCATAGATAAGTACAAAAACATATATCTTTCTAAACAAAATACTTTGCTGGCTACATGCCACGAACAACATTGAATTATAAGAAAGAAATATGCACATTACGTACAGAAAACTGTCACAATAATGTTAGTTTTAATTTTAAATTATCCTGTTCAACAAAACCAAAAACAACCAAAGACAAAAACACTTACCAAAAACTTTCACAGACACGTGTTTCTGTATCCTACACAAGGATACTTCTTCAGTGCTACTTGTTTCAAAGTTGAAAATGAACTAAACAGTCACTTACCAGGTAATACGTATTTATGCAATAATCATTTATGGTTCTAACGAACAGGATAATCCAAAACAGATTTCGGAGAATTACCAATACAGGTTTAATCATAAAACATAACATATTATGTTTTATGATTATACCTGTATTGGTAATTCTCCGAAATCTGTTTTGGATTATCCTGTTCGTTAGAACCATAAATGATTATTGCATAAATACGTATTACCTGGTAAGTGACTGTTTAGTTCATTTTCAACTTTGAAACAAGTAGCACTGAAGAAGTATCCTTGTGTAGGATACAGAAACACGTGTCTGTGAAAGTTTTTAAAGTTTTTGGTAAGTGTTTTTGTCTTTGGTTGTTTTTGGTTTTGTTGAACAGGATAATTTAAAATTAAAACTAACATTATTGTGACAGTTTTCTGTACGTAATGTGCATATTTCTTTCTTATAATTCAATGTTGTTCGTGGCATGTAGCCAGCAAAGTATTTTGTTTAGAAAGATATATGTTTTTGTACTTATCTATGAATAAGTCTTTAGTAAGAGTTTGAAATAATTACGAGTATTTTTGCTAGTAATATATTCATTTCCTCAATTCTATTTAAGATTTTAATTTGCTAGCATAATCAGAATTCAAGTTATCGAAAGAATGCAAAGATTTCATTAATATTTTTACACAATGTTTTTCTTTCAGTTATAGATAGTTATTTTTTCTGCTGTTTGCAAAATCCTATAAAGAATGTGTTTCAATACAAAACGTTTGGAAAAACAGTAAGAACTTGAGGAACAAGGTGTCAATCCTTCATTAAATTCCATATTTTAGTGGCGAAATTTGTGTGCGCATCATCTGTCTAACTAAAATTTTTATATTTATTTCTGAGTAAATCTTAAACTGTTTCCTTCCTTCTTTTTTATTTGTGACTTTGAAGACGACTTGTGACTCATGTATTACTTTACTTGACACTCGCTTGCTGTATGGTACGTTCTACAGCATCACGCTATCTGTCGTGGTGGTTTGTTTGGCGTACGATCTATTATGTTCAAACTTTTCATTACACATAATAAATGTGCGATTCTTGTTAATTATGTCTATGTTTGGGTACAAAATTTGACCAAGGTATCAATCATAATGCTTTAAGAGTGAAATGTTTCCCATTCCAACATATTACTCCCTCTTGAGATACCTTTTTTGGAACTCTGTCCAGCTAAATGATTAACAAAACTAAATATAGTAAATTGTATATTTTAAATTCGTGGAAATCATGTTTTACGCCAAGCAACAAAATTGATTTGACCGTTAATAACATGCCATATTTTTGCTTACAAAATCTCTAGCAATTTCACGCATTCACGATTTGTTCGATAATATACATAAAAATTGTTACATAAGGAATCATAACACATTTACGTTCTTATAAATTATTCATTCAAGAATAACGTGTGCGATTTTCCGTCAGGCGTGCATTTGACTGGGTAAAGTGGGTAAAGAGTATACATTTCTTGCTTTGTTTAAGGATCCACAAACCAATCATTGTCACAATAATGGTAATAAACCATGCCTTTTGCAGTAAGACTGTGTCATAACTTTCATCTTCTACAGCTTCTACAATATAAAATATTGGTGGTGCCAGTTTTAAATGTACTAAATTGAATGATACTGATTTATTACATTTTTATTACTTATGAGTAAACATCGACGTGTTAGCTTATTTAAATGAGTGAGAAATGAGAGAGAAATTCCGTCAATCTGTCTGTCTGTCTGTCTGTTGGTGCATTAACTAAAAAAAATACTTGACGGAGAGCAGTCAAATTTGGTAGGTAGTTGACGCTACTGTCAACGAAGAAATGGTTAAACTTTCACTGGAAAATATACAGGTTGGACCGTCCTAAGGGAATAAATAATGAAACAAAATTTTTTTCGCTTAAATTTTAAATTTCCACGTTTCATGACACGCTAAACCTATTTCAGAAAAAAAATCGGTAAAGGTATTTACACAGAACTTCCCTCGTTATTTGTACATGGTGGTCACTCTAGAAAATTAATAATTACTAAATGACATTGAAAATAATACTCGGAATATAGTTATCACTATTATTACAAAGAAAACTTGATGTCATCCAACAGCAAAAGGTCAATACTAAATAACAGGTGCCAAATATGGAAGGCTCGCGTAAATACCTTTACAAATGTCCACTATGACTAAATATTTCTTGGGATGACCACCCTGTACATTTTTCAATAAAAGTATAATAGGTGCATATGCCAAATATTATTGCCATCTGTCACATTTTGAGTTTCACATTCACGTAGTGGAGTGGAAGTATAGTAGTGGTTAAAAAATTTATTTTTTTTTTTTTGAAATTTTTCAAACATGTTAAAAAAATTTAAAAAAGTTTTGTCTTCTGAAATAGGTTTAGAATGTCATAAAACGTGGAAATTTTAAATTTGAGCAAGAAGGAAAGTCCTTCTATTCTATAGTAGCCACATATATTTTTTTAATAGGTTTAGAATGTCATGAAACGTGAATATTTTAAATTTGGGCAAAAAAAATTTTTCATCTATTCTATAGTAGTGATAAATATAAAAATGTTTTAAATTTGTTTGAATAGGTTAAGAATGCCATGAAACGGGGAAATTTAAAATGTTGGTGAAAAAAATTTTTTTTTTCAGAAATGGGTTTGGAATACCATGAAACGTGAAAATGAGCAAAACAAATTTTTTCATGTAGTCTATAGTAAGTAGTGAAATAGATTAGAACATTTTTTCAAAAATATTTTTAAGTTTTTCAATAAAAATTTTAAATTTGTTTGAGTAGGTTTAGGAATGCCATGGAAACGTGTAAATTTTAAATTTGAACAATGAAAAAAAAAATCCATCTATTTTAGTGGAATTTTTTTTTCAAAAATAGTAAAAAAAAATTTCAAAATTTTTAGAACGTTATGAAACGTGTAAATTTAAAATTTGAACAAAGAAAAAAAAATTCCATCTGTTTTAGTGATAAATTTTTTTTTAAATGTTGGTAAAAAAAAATTCAAAACTTTTTTTTTTTTTGAAATAGGTTTAGAATACCATGCAACGTGAAAATTTTAAATTCGACCAAAGAAAAAAAATGTCCATCTATTTTAGCGGTAAAAAATTTTTCAAAAATGTTGGTGAAAAAATTTTTTTTGTGAAAATTTTTTTCATTATTTATTCCTTTTAAACGGTCCACTCTATATTTTCCAGTGAAAGTTTAACCATTTCTTCGCTGACAGTAGGGTCAACTACCTACCAAATTTGACTGCTCTCCGTCAAGTAGTTTTTCTAGTTAATGCACCAACAGACAGACAGACAGACGGAATTGAAAATCCTATATTTTCGTAATCTACGTGATCTGAAACATCAAAATCTGAAAAAATCTCGGAGAGTGATTTTTTCTCGAATACAATACTTCCCTTCGGTATGCGAGGGAAGTAAAAATTTTGAAATTTTTTTTATTATTTATGAAAAATTTTTTACTACTAAAATAACTGAAAAAAATTTTTTTCTTTGTTCAAATTTAAAATTTCTGCGTTTCATGGCATTTTAAACCTATTTAAAAAAAAAACAAATTTTTGAAAAAAAAAATGTTTACCAACATTTTTGAAAAATGTTTTACCACTAAAATTGATGGAATTTTTTTTCTTTGTTCAAATTTAAAATTTCCACGTTTCATAGCGTTCTAAACCTATTAAAAAAAAAATTGAAATTTTTTTTACCATCTTTGAAAAAATTTTACCACTAAAATAGATGTAAATTTTTTTTTGTTCAGATTTTAAATTTCCACGTTTCCATGGCATTCGAAACCTATTCAAACAAATTTTAAAAAATTTTATTTATCGCTGCTATAGAATAGATGAAAAATTATTTTTTGCTCAAATTTAAAATTTCCACGTTTCATGACATTCCCAACCTATTTCGGAAAAGAAAATTTGCGACATTTTTACCATTCTGGAAAAAAATTACCACTAGAATAGACGGAAATAATTTTTTTTCTACAAATTTCAAATTTTCACGTTTCATGACATTCTAAACCTATTTCAGAAAAAAAACATTTTTGAAAAATTCTTTGTCACTAAAATAGATGGAATGTTTCTTTTCTTTGCTTAAATTTAAAATTTTCACATTTCATGGCATTCTAAACCTATTTTAAAAAAAAAATAATTGTAATATTTCAAAACTCAGAAAATATGCACGTCACAAAAAAATTGCAATAATCCAAAATTTTAAAGAATATATTATTCTATATGCCTAAATTTTTATAGATTTTGAAATTTCATAATTTACGAGATTTTCTATTTTTCGATGAGGGTACTCTCTTCGTGCTTTTCCGGAATAACTTGGACAGAGATAGGAAAAAACCATAATGATTTTCACTCGTAACTTTTTATGTCCCCATGTCCTGGAAAATACACACTTTTTGGAAAATTTTACAGTAGTAAAAAGTTGTTATTTTTCCTCAAATTGTCTACAAATATATTTTTTTAAATTTACCTCAACTTTGCTAATTAACAAATTAGCAACAAAAGTATTGTTTATAATAGAGACAGGACAGAAAATCAAAACTTGCTTGTAATTCATGCAAAAAATTTGTTTGCGTACTCCACAGAGAGGTTTCATCAACAACTTACTGTGTGAACTGAAACCCCCAAAACAGAGATAATTTAATTATTTTTATTCAATCATTGTAATTCATTAAATGTTTTTTTTATAGTTTTTGTTAATATTAGTATTTTATTAGTGGTAGAATTGCAAAAAGTTTTATTTGGTTACCTAAAGATTAGAATTTATTGCTTTTGTTTTATTTTTATATTAAATTTAACTAGCAATAATCTGCTCTAAATCTCTTTCACCCTATTGCGTAGGCTAGAACCTAGATTTAACAACTCGGAAGCAAGAAAACAGCAATTTTAATTTAGAGTATCACTCATGCCCCCAACGGAGGATTAGTGAACCATGCAAACTTTAGATGACCTTATTAATTACACCGAAAACTTATAAAAAAAATAAATCTTCAGCCTCCGAACATATTTGAGATATATAGACTAGCTAGACTGGCCTGTGCTAGATGTACGTAATTTTTCTGCGCAATAATATATTATTTCCTTAAATTAGACAAAAACTAATTAATAGAATATTAGAAAAGTATTTGCACTTCACGCGCTACTTATGCAGAACGGTCTACTTGCATAACTTGTTACCTGTTACATATGCAAAAGGAAAAATTATAGTTTTTAAATAAATGTTGCAGCAATAAAAATTAAAGACAATGCGTAATTGCTTCATAATGACTTAATATGTTGCTTTATGCGCTTTAAAATAAAACAAAAAGTAGCATTTGTAGTTGGATAAAATACAGTGTTTCTCATATATTCTTCATTCTTATTATATTCGTTTTATTCTAAAAGGCTTTTGTATTTCTCGTGGAATCTCATACTTACTGTTTTCGGTATTGACCACGAGAGCTCAAAGTTATACCTCATTACTAGGTACTATCAATTGTACCAAGATAAAACGACATGTTAACAGGATATTTATAAGCTGTTATCTACTATATTTACATTCTCAAACAATTTGAATTTTTTTTAATTAATTTTAAGAATTATTGAAAGAACCATTATTACATGTAAACCAAGAAAATACAATCTTTCAAAATGGAGAGAATATTATGGAAAGAATTATAGATTGAAAACAAGACAGTCAGGAAATGTGGCAAACTCTCAAAACATTAGTGAATCAGAAAGAAAATTATGGAAAATAATGAAATTAGATTTCCATCAAGCCTTGTCAGTGGGACAGAAAAATTTGTTTGCGTACTCCACAGAGAGGTTTCATCAACAACTTACTGTGTGAACTGAAACCCCCAAAACAGAGATAATTTAATTATTTTTATTCAATCATTGTAATTCATTAAATGTTTTTTTTATAGTTTTTGTTAATATTAGTATTTTATTAGTGGTAGAATTGCAAAAAGTTTTATTTGGTTACCTAAAGATTAGAATTTATTGCTTTTGTTTTATTTTTATATTAAATTTAACTAGCAATAATCTGCTCTAAATCTCTTTCACCCTATTGCGTAGGCTAGAACCTAGATTTAACAACTCGGAAGCAAGAAAACAGCAATTTTAATTTAGAGTATCACTCATGCCCCCAACGGAGGATTAGTGAACCATGCAAACTTTAGATGACCTTATTAATTACACCGAAAACTTATAAAAAAAATAAATCTTCAGCCTCCGAACATATTTGAGATATATAGACTAGCTAGACTGGCCTGTGCTAGATGTACGTAATTTTTCTGCGCAATAATATATTATTTCCTTAAATTAGACAAAAACTAATTAATAGAATATTAGAAAAGTATTTGCACTTCACGCGCTACTTCTGCAGAACGTTCTACTTGCATAACTTGTTACCTGTTACATATGCAAAAGGAAAAATTATAGTTTTTAAATAAATGTTACAGCAATAAAAATTAAAGACAATGCGTAATTGCTTCATAATGACTTAATATGTTGCTTTATGCGCTTTAAAATAAAACAAAATGTAGCATTTGTAGTTGGATAAAATACAGCGTTCCTCATATACTTCCTTCTTATTATATTCGTTTTATTCTAAATTTTGTATTTCTCGTGGAATCTCATACTTACTGTTTTCGGTATTGGCCACGAGAGCTCAAAGTTATACCTCATTACTAGGTACTATCAATTGTACCAAGATAAAACAACATGTTAACAGGATTTGTATAAGCTATTATCTACTATATTTACATTCTCAAACAATTTGAATTTTTTTTTTATTATTTTTAAAAATTATTGAAAGAACCATTATTACATGTAAACCAAGAAAATACAATCTTTCAAAATGAAGAGAATATTATGGAAAGAATTATAGATTGAAAACAAGAAGACAGTCAGGAAATGTGGCAAACTCTCAAAACATTAGTCAATCAGAAAGAAAATTATGGAAAATAATGAAATCAGATTTCCATCAAGCCTTGTCAGTGGGACAGAAAACATCTCGGGATTTTAATGTCTATTTTGTTGATAGTATTGAAGAAATAATTAGAACTATACCGAATGTGGTTTTTCAGTTAGTCGGTAATGATACAGAAAATATTAATTATCATTTTGAAATATTTGAGACAATAAGATTTAATAATTTGAAATGTATTATAAGCTCTCTAAAAGATACAGAATGTTCGGATAAGGTGTTAAACGTCAAACTACTAAAATAAATTTTTGAAGTGTGCAAGCATGTTATACTAAATATCATTAAAATTTTTGTAAATACTGGGAAAGTGCCAAATAATCTGAAAATAACTGTTACTACTCCTGTGCAGAAAACTAAATATCGTGAAAGCCTGCAAGTTTAGACCTCTAAATATACCCCCAATAATGGACAAACATTTAGAAAGTGTAGTTTGTAATCAATTAACAGAACACTTAGATAAGAACAATATGTTTTATGAAATCCAGTCAGGGTTTAGAACTCTTCATTCATATGGAACTGTAGTGAAGTCTATAACCACATCTTGGCATGAGCCCTTAGACAGAGGCCGGACAATTTTAGCTGTCCTTGTAGATCTAGGAGGGCATTCTAGACCGTGAGCAGAAGCATTTTGTTGCAAAAACTAAAATTACATGGGGTAGATGATGTTGTATATGAGTGGTTTCAATCATATCTATTCAGCCGAAAACAAAAAGTTAAAATTAATAATCATGAATCACAAGAATTAAATGATATTGGTGTACCCCAGGGTAGTGTTATGGGGCCTGTTTTATCCTTATTGTTTATAGATAATATGATTGACGTATTAAGAACAAGTAACTCGTATTTATTTGCTGATGATGCTTTGATTAGTATAACTGGCAAGGAAGCTGAATTTATTACAATAGAAGTGAATAAAAATATAAGAAATATTGTAAAAGTGAAAAACTAAAACGGAATAAATAAATGTAAATGTATAGTCATTGGTTCTCGAAATAATGTAGAATTGTACCATGCCGGTGATTGTGTAGTGTATCTATCAGGCACAGAATTGACATTTGTTAATGAGTATAAATACTTAGGTATAATTTTCGATCAATATTTGTCTCTTACGTCACATACTCATTATATGCGATGGAAAAAATGCGTAAGAGAAATTAATTTTTAAGAAGAATATGCCAGAATTCATTCATCTAGAGATCCTGGATCAGGACAACAAAGGATATCCAACTTAACAAGAAACTAACTATTAATATTTTGTTATTGCTTATTATAACTTTTATAAGTCTGTTTGGCATAGAATTAAGTAAACTTTTACAATACTCATTAGTAATAATATTTTTTTTTTGGTCACAGCAGTACTTCTGTCCTATTATCATTAAAGCAGGATAATAAAAATTAACTACAAATAACTCAAAATAAATGCACGACAACTATATTAAAATGTGACAAATATACATCAATTGAATTAATAATATTTACCGGATTTAATTAAATATGCGAAAGATTTTTATACCCATGACAAAAGACATAAAAATAATTTACATCTTGAATTTAGGAAAACAGTCTAGGGCCAAAATACATTTTGCAATGGTTTGAGGAATATAATGCTCTACCTAAAAATGTTGTTGAGGCAAAAATATTAACTATGTTTAACAGTGAGTTAAAAATGTATATACACCATAAATAGACAAACAAAAATTTACATTGTAAGACTAAACATTAATATTAGATGCCATATGTAAATGTCACTTGTTTATCATTATAAGTAATGTTAATCTGTTAAGATTACTTATCTGTATGTATTAATACTTTTTTTTACTATTCAATAAAGGTTATTATTGAAAAGCCAATAAAAGAGTCATCTGGAGGTTATTGTTTATAACTTATACAATTATATCAAAATTACTTTTTATGTAAGATTTTATGATTATTGAAATCTTGGTGACCAGATCATATTGAGGCCATTTATTTCAAAATGATGCTCAAGCTTCATTCAACTTGACACATTAAAATTTTTCGGCTTATCTATTCCGAAGCTAGGGTGTCTGTTGAACTGGACTAGAACTAATCATAAACATTGAATTGGAAATCAATTAAAATATTTTTACTTCATAATCTAACCTTGTAAGCCATATTGCTGTACGGTTAGCAACGATTTTTTGCCAATGAATAACATTAATATCTTAATATATTGATCTGGATTGGAAATTTTTGACTATAATATTTAGGAAATGACCAGAACAAATGTATTACAGTACGAATAAAAAAGACTTTTTCATGGTTGTCATAAAATAACAACTTTATAAGAGTTTAAATGTGCGGTAGTTATGCGTGTAGAATTTACTTGACCAAATTCAAACGTTTTCGAAATATTTGGAGATTTATTCATTCAATAGCAAGGGTATGTGTTAGATAGCTAAATAAATCTTTTGTAATAATCTTAGCCTTGTAATGATTGAAGTAAGATTATACTGATTTCCAATTATTATTATTAGGTACACGAGAAGCACTAATGCCTGTTGGCTCATTTACACGCAGCATGAGATATCATAAAAATGACGTCTACTAAAGAAGAAATATTGTCCAAATATACTAGATACATACAAAATATCTCGCTTAATATCTACTGTAGAAGAATACAGTTTTAGAAACAGTTATCCCATTTTTTGTGAGCTATATTTCAGTAAAAAGAAATTTGAAATCCATAGCCTACTTTATGAGATATATTACAAAAACCTGAAAAATAGGAAAACCACAAACGGTTATAGCTTCCTTATTTGAGGAGATACGAAAAAAGTTAAAGGAATGAAAGTTGACGGCAAAGACAATAAGAATAATAACGTGTAACAAAAAAATCGAAAAATGCAGTTGGCTTTGACATACGCTATTGTGCAAAAATGAAAAATACATATCTCAAAGTAGGCCATGACGCCATTAATTCCGTTATTTTTTTCTCATTCCAACGATATAAAACATGTCACAGAAATTTTAACCGATAGTGTCAATATTTAATATTTTACGAATACCACAATTCATATAATTGAATCGTAACAATCAGCTGTGCCATAATAGTAAAAATTTTATAATAATTATAATTCCGTAATTATTTATTACAATTTAATACAAACCAATAAATATCTCATAAATAAAAATACAAGTACAAAACGAGCATCCAAAGAAAGAAACGAAAAACTATGTATAACAGTACTACCTACTACTATATATTGTCTAAATACTACTACTATATTGAAAAGAAATTGTGTGTATTTATTTTTCTAACTACAAATGCTCAAATTGTGCACCATGCATTCTAACACATAAACGTGCTCTACGAGACACGTCACGCATTACATTTTGGGATTTGCATTTCAGGAGTAATTGCCTCACATGCGTTTCGAATTCTGGTTTTGATGTCCTCAATATTTTCAGGGGCAGTATGAAATACCTTGTCTTTAATGTAACCCCAGACGAAAAAATCCAAGGGAGTAATATCTGGTGATCGAGATGGCCATAGAATGGGTCCATAGGTGCCTATCCAGCTATCTGGCATAACTTGATTTAAATAATTTGTACATATTACAGCAGTGTGAGGTGGAGCCCCATCTTGTTGAAAATATGAATAATTTAATCTTTCTGCCACTGTTAATTCATAAAGAAAATCTTGAAATTCGTTTTGCAGGAAATTAAGGTATCTACGAGCGGTTAATTTGCCGTCATAAAAATAAGGTCCAATTACTTTAGTCCCTAAAAGACCCAACCAAACATTCGTAGAAAATCTTTCTTGGAAAGCAGTCTCTCTGCACCAATGTGTATTTTCTCGTGTCCACTTATAATGCATATTTCTATTGAAAAATCCATTATTAGAAAAATTTGATTCGTCCGACCAAAGAATTTTGCTACATATCAGCGCGTCATTCCTTTTCTTATTTAATAACCATCTACAAAATCTTACTCTCCTTGGCTTATCTCCCTCATTTAAATGTTGAACTTTCCTTATTTTGTAGCATCAAAATCCGTTTTTTTTTCAATATTTTTCTTGCACTGTCTTTTTTTATGCGACAGTTTCTCTGAATTTGTCTCAAAGAGGTTTCCTCATTTTGGTTAACATAATTCATTACTCTATTCACTTTTCTTACATTATCCGCAACATGCGCTCGCCTTACTACTTTTTTTGAAAATGAACCGTGCGTTTTTAGATTTTGAACTAACTTCCTAAACATATTTCGATTTGGCTGCGGAGCATCTGTAAATTTTTTTTTTTTTTTTTTTTTTTAACGTCTTATTTATTTTAACGTCCTGGCGAAGTTTAGCTAAAGCTATTCCACCACTTAACCAGGACGGCGAAATGAGATACGGTCACCCATCCAAGTAACGGACTCTCCCGGCGTTGCTTAACTTCGCCGATCGAGTTGCTATCTCCGTAAACCGTGACTGCCATCTCAGCGTCAAAATTGCACTGACAATAAATGCTAATCATATCTAATTTGTTATTATTGGTGTACACCATAATTACTGATATAAAATTTGTCTTAGAACTCGACAACGCAACATACAACAGTGACAATCTGTCAAATTTATTAATAACTGTATACATTGTTTTTCACTAATTATGGCACAGCTGATTGTTACAATTCAATTATATGAATTGTGGTATTCGTAAAATATTAAATATTGACACTATCGGTTAAAATTTCTGTGACATGTTTTATATCGTTGGAATGAGAAAAAAATACCGGAATTAATGGCGTCATGGCCTACTTTGAGATATGTATTTTTCATTTTTGCACAATAGCGTATGTCAAAGCCAACTGCATTTTTCGATTTTTTTGTTACACGTTATTATTCTTATTGTCTTTGCCGTCAATTTTCATTCCTTTAACTTTTTTTGTATCTCCTCAAATAAGGAAGCTATAACCGTTTGTGGTTTTCCTATTTTTCAGGTTTTTGTAATATATCTCATAAAGTAGGCTATGGATTTCAAATTTCTTTTTACTGAAATATAGCTCACAAAAAATGGGATAACTGTTTCTAAAACTTTATTCTTCTACAATAGATATTAAGCGAGATATTTGGTGTGGCCCTCGTAAAATAGACAGTCTGTATATACCTTAATAATTTAAGAGCATGCTTCTAGAGGGCAGAATACATTAAAACAAAATGTTTCTGTCAATCACCTCTATGAATCCTTGTTTTCATAAGGATAGTAAACCAAATTGCAACGAATTACTAGCTTGGCCGCGTTAAGGTTAAAAATCACATTTTACCACAAGACGCTTGATTTTGATTGAAACAAACACCAGCCGAAAGATTTATGCCTAATTAAAGGAAACCCTCGTGCCAGCCGTCTCAAGCCACCTGCATACTGTAGTTTCGCGCTACTGGCGCTCATCAGTGCAAGGTGGATCCGAAACTACTAGCCTGAGAGTTCCTTGTACCCAAGTGAATATTTCGACGTTGTAAAATGACGAAATGGGGGTGATTGACAGAAATATTTTGTTTTAATATATGCCTTATATTTGACAATCAGGTGACTGACGCAAATCCATACATTTTGTACATTATAGTCCTGTTTCTCAAAATTGTATAAATGTTGTGCTTCTGATATATAAATCATTGAAAATATTGAACATACAAGAAGTTAGCCTGTGATTCTAAATCTGGCTGTAAAAATTCGGTGGATCTAATTACAGCATCTTTATTGAGAAAAAGTGCTACAGTATTTGCGAAGACATTATCGAAACTATTCAATTTACTCAAACCTGATGTCCCTCCTGCTGTATATATTATACAAAGCATTTCAAAATAATTATCAAGTAAAATTGAAAACTACTGTCCCACAACAGTTATGTTTAACTTAAACATCAAAACATCTGGAGTTGTATTTAGTCAAAATAGATTCATATTAGATCGATTTACTATTAATATTTTTTTTTCTTTTTAATCACAACGTATCACTAGATGTTTTGATATCTGTGCATTATTTTAGTTGGTGTAAATTTAGTCGACTGTGTTGTTCTATTTCACAAATAGAAACAATAATAAAGAACGTTTAATACTTGTAACTTATGTGATATTAAGTTTGGGTTATATTTCAAACAATTTGCTATATTCACTATTATTTTTGCAGATTCTAGTCCTGAGTCTCAAAGATCATCCGATGCAGAGGACGACAGTGATATGTATATGGAACCCATAGAACCTCAAACTGGGGCGACAAACGTAGAGGAGCAGGATATACAGGAAAAAAGTCAAAATACTTTTTATCCTTCTTTCTCGCAGCCGCTGGGACATTCTAGGCCCTTCTATTATCAGCAAGAGGGAGCCTATAGTCAGAGATCACAACCTTTTCAGCAAGTGTTTGAAGCACCAGTTAGGTAAGAAATTTAAATATTACTAAAACGTTTCATAACATTATTAATTTTCTTGTAATATTCAAAATGTGTGCAAGTGTTTGTTCTAAACTTTTTGAAGGACTTCAGGTGGAATATACACACATAAATGAGGAAAACTTCACTCACTCGAAAACTAATCATTGTTAAAATGTACAAGTTTTTAAGACATGTCTTATAATTTCAGAAGTAATAAAAAAATACAAGAACTAAAACCCGATTTCTTCTAAAAAAAAATAAGTAAATAAGAATTACTAGTTTTCTTAAAATTTATTTATTAGGATTTACAATTAATTTTTAAAATTGCTAGCTCTATTTTTTGTCCAAGCACGACCCAGTGCTAATTTCATTTTTTTTTGTTCTGTTCAGAAAATTATTTCGTACAACTGCTTCTTGTATTGTTAATCAAACCTTCTCCCGTATATATTTCTGTTTTATAAGCGATATATTTCATGTGCTCCTATCTACTTTGTGACCCAAAATTGAGGCTGCATGTATGTATCTCTATTATTATAAAAGTTTCCATTATTAGAGACAGTTGATTAAACGGAGATGTTTTTCAACTCCGTCAGTCTGTCTGTCTGTCTATCTGTCTGTCTGTCTGCCTGTCTGTTGGTGTATTAACAAAAAACTACTTAACTGGGAACAGTCGAATTTGGTAGGTAGCTGATGCTGTTAGCGAAGAAATGCTTAAACTTTCACTAGTAAATATACAGGGTGGACCGTCGAAAGGGATTAAATAATAACGAAATTTTTTTTTTGCTCAAATTTCAAATTTACACGTTTCATGGCATTCTAAACCTATTTAAAAAAAAAAATTGAAAATATTTTTGAAAAAATTTGGTCTTTTGTACCACTACTATACAATAGATGGAAATATTTCTTTTTCCTTAAATTCAAAATTTCCATGTCATGACATTCTAAACCTATTTCAAAAAATCGGTAAAGGTCTTTACACAGAACTTCCCTCGTTATTTGTGCATGGCGGTCACTCTAAAAAATTAATAATTACGAAATGACATTGAGAATAATAATCGGAAAATAGTTATTGCTATTATTACAAAGAAAACTTGATACGTTTTGGTAAAAAAATATACAGATTGCTCATCCAACAGCAAAAACAGGTGCCACATACGGCACGCTTGCGCAAATACCTTTACAAATGTCCACCATGACTGAATTATTTCTTGGGACGACCACCCTGTACATTTTCAATAAAAGTATAATAGGTGTATATGTCAGATATTATTGCCATCCGTCACATCAATCCAACATTCGTGTAATGGAGTGGAAGTATAGTGGTGGTTAAAAAAATTCATTTTTATTTTAATATTTCAAAAATGTTAAAAAAAAAAATAAAATTTTTTCTTCTGAAATAGGTTTAAAATGTCAAACATAAAAATTTTAAATTTGAGCAAAAAGGAAAGTTTCCATCTATTCTATACTAGTGGTAAAAGAAGTTTAAGATTTAAAAATATATTTTTTTACATGGGTTTAGAATGTCATGAAACGTGAAACTTTTAAATTTGAGTAAAAAAAGTTTCCATCTATTCTAGTGTTAATTTTTTTTCAAACTGGTAACAAAATGTTGCAAAATTTTTTTTTCCGAAATTGGTTTGGAATGTCATGAAACGTGGAAATTTTAAATTTGAGCAAACCAAATTTTTCGCCAATTCTATAGTAGTGATAAATAGATTAAAAATGTTTTCAAATTTTTTAAAAAATGTTTCAAAAACATTTTTAAATTTGTTTGAATAGTTTTAGAATGCCATGGAAACGTGGATAGTGTCAATCTGAACAAAGAAAAAAAATTCTATCTTAGTGGTAAAATTTTTAAAAAATAGTAAACAAAATTTCTAATTTTTCTTTCATATAGATTTAGAACGCTATGAAACGTGGAAATTTTAAATTTGAAGAAATTTAAAAAAATCCATCTATTTTAGTGGTAAAAAAAAATTCAAAAATGTTGGTAAGAAAAAATTTCAAAAAATTTTCAAAAATTTTTTTTTCTGAATCAGGCTTAGAATGCCATGAAACGTGGAAATTTTAAATTTGGAGAAAAAAAATCATTTTAGTAGAAAAAATTTTTTCAAAAATGTTGGTAAAAAAAAATATTTTTTTTTCTAATAGTTTTAGAATACCATGAAACGTAGAAATTTTAAATTTGAGCAAAAAAAAATTATTTTTATCTTGGTAAAAAAAATTTTTCAAAAATGTAGGTGAAAAAAATTTTCAAATTTTTTTTTTTCAGGAATAGGTTTAGCGTGTCATGAAACGTGGAAATTTTAAATTTTAACAAAAAAAATTTTTTTTTATCTTGGTAAAAATTTTTTCAAAAATGGTGAAAAAAATTTTCAAAATTTTTTTTTCCCGAAATAGGATTAGCGCGTCATGAAACGTGGAAATTTTAAATTTGAGCGAAAAAAAATTTTTTTCACTATTTATTCCGTTTAGACGGTCCACCCTGTATATTTTCCAGTGAAATTTCTACCATTTCTGCGCTGACAGTAGCGTCAACTACCTGCCAAATTTGACTGCTCTCCGTCAAGTAGTTTTTTAGTAAATGCACCAACAGACAGACAGACAGACAGACAGACAGACAGACAGACAGACAGACTGACGGAATTGAAAAACCTATATTTTCGTAATCTCCGTGATCTGAAACGTCAGAATCCGTAAAAATCTCGGAGGGTGATTTTTTCTCGAATACAATACTTCCCTTCGGTATGCTAGGGAAGTAAAAAGAATTTTTTTTTACCAACATTTTTGGAAAATTTTTTACCACTACAATGGATGAAAAAATTTTTTTGCTCAGATTTAAAGCTTCATGGCATTCTAAACCTATAAAAAAATTTTTTTTGGAAAGAATCTATTTTTTATTTTTACCACTACTATAGAATCGATGGAAAAACTTTTCTTTCGCTCAAATTTAAAATTTCCACGTTTCATGACATTCCAAACCTATTTCAAAAAATATTTTTACCACTACTATAGAATAGATGAAAATTTTTTTACCATGAAAAAAAAATTGGTTTGCTCAAATTTAAAATTTCCATGTTTGAATTTGAAATTGTTAAACAAACGCTTGTTTCAGCGTAAGTTTTTGAACTGAATATGTACGGGGCATAAAGTGACCCAATGCTAGAACAACTTAGATGTGTCTAACAATAAAAAAAAATCGGTAAAGGTATTTACACAGAACTTGCCTCTTTATTTGTGATGGCAGTCACTCTAAAACATTAATAATTACGAAATGACATTGAAAATAATAATCGGAATATTGTTATTACTATTATTACAGAGAAAACCTGAACAGTTTTGATAAAAAAATATACAGAGTGCTCATCCAACAGCAAAAGTTCAATACTAAATAACAGGTGCCAAATATGGAAGGCTTGCGCAAATACCTTTACAAATGTCCACCATGACTGAATTACTTCTTGGGATGACCACCCTGTACATTTTTCAATAAAAGTACAATAGATGCATATGCCAAATATTATTGCCATCTATCACATTTTCAATTCCACAGTCACGTAGTGGAGTGGAAGTATAGAGGTGGTTAAAAAATTAAATTTTTTTAAACTTTTCAAAAATGTAGGTAAAAAAATTTAAATTTGTTTTCTTCTGAAATGGGTTTAGAATGCCATGAAACGTGAAAATTTTAAATTTCAGCAAAGAAAAAAAAATTTCCATCAATTTTAGTGGTAAAAAATCGGTAAAGGTATTTACACAGAACTTCCCTCGTTATTTGTGCATGGCAGTCACTCTAAAAAATTAATAATTACGAACTGACATTGAGAATAATAATCGGAATATAGTTATTGCTACTATTACAAAGAAAACTTAATAAGTTTTGGTCAAAAAAATATACAGATTGCTCATCCAACAGCAAAAGTTCAATACTAAATAGCAGGTGCCACATATGGCAGGCTTGCGCAAATACCTTTACAAATGTCCACCATGACTGAATTATTTCTTGGGATGTGTGTGGAAGTATAGTGGTTAAAAGTGGTGGTTAAAAAATTTAATTTTTTTTTTAATTTTTCAAAAGATGTTGGTAAAATTATTTTCAAATTTTTTTCTTCTGAAATAGGTTTAAAATGTCAAACGTAAAAATTTTAAATTTGAGCAAAAAGGAAAGTTTCCTTCTATTCTATAGTAGTGCTAAAAAAGTTTAAAAATTAAAAATTACATGTTTTTTAAAATAGGTTTAGAATGCTATGAAACGTGAAAATTTTAAATTTGAGCAAATAAAAAAAAATTCGATCTATTTTAGTGGTAAAAACTTTTTGAAAAATGTTGGTGAAAAAAATGTTCAAAATTTTTTTTTCTGAAATACCTAGGTTTAGAATGTCATGAAACGTGAAACTTTTAAATTTGAGCATTCTAGTGTTAAATTTTTTCCAAACTGGTAACAAAATGTTGCAAATTTTTTTTTTCCAAAATTGGTTTAGAATATCATGAAAATTTTTGTTTCAGAAATAGGTTTAGCGTGTCATGAAACGTGGAAATTTTAAATTTGAGCAAAAAAAATGTTTTTCATTATTTATTCAATTTAGACGGTCCACCCTGTATATTTTCTACTGAAAGTTCTACCATTTCTTCGCTGACAGTAGCGTCAACTACCTACCAAATTTGACTGCTCTCTGTCAAGTAGTTTTTTTAGTTAATACACCAACAGACAGACAGACAGACAGACAGACAGACATACTGACGGAATTGACAAACCTATATTTTCGCAATCTACGTAATCTGAAACATCAAAATCCGAAAAAATTTCGGAGGGATTTTTTCTCGGATACAATACCTCCCTTCTTTATGCGAGGGAAGTAAAAATGGTCTACTTGTGTGGTGTGTTTTTGGCCCCAACTTCACACATATACTCACCCACACTCACACACACAAAAATACATATACAACTTTGTACCTAATTTTACAGTAAATGTCTCAAATCCTTTAAAATTTCAGATTCTCCGGCTACAAGGAAGAATATCCTGCAGCGTCCTCTACCTCATCGGAAACTCTAGGATTACTCGGATCAGGCAACTTTGGCGTGATTCGCGGAGGAACCTACTACAACGACAATGACGGGGAACAATCAAGTTACGGAGACTTCAACTCCTACTTCCATAATGGCCACGGCAGACCTTCGTTCTATGGAGGGGGCTCAGGCGGACGTCCAAACCCCAAACCGTACAAACACGAACAATTCGCAAACTTCAAGGACTTCGCGGACATTAACACCCCACCTGATAGGCAATATTCACAGTATGTTGTAGTGTACGCGAACAAGAATGGAACGAAGCACGATGGTGAGGAACAAGTACAGAAAAAAGTTGTACATAGACCTAAGAACATTATAGAGAGTTTAGCGATGTTAGATTTGGAAACCTCCACCGCTACTGAAGAAGTACCTGAGAAGAAGCTTTCCAAATCTAAAAGAAAACTAGCAAGGCTTTTACCCGAAAAGAAGTACAAAGTTAAGTTATTGAATAAAGAGAAATCTTCGAAAGACTTAAGTGAACCTTTGCTAGCTCTTAGTTAATGAAAATAAATTTGATATGAAGAACTTATAGTTGATGGTAAATTGTGCTTTACTGCGCTAAGTATATACAGAAGTTTTGGTATTTTCACCAAAAATTTGTATTAAAAGTGTATAACAGGTAATTATTGTACTCTGTAGGCATGACCAATCTTTTAAATAGTTTTTGATATCTTCACGTATTTGAGATAAAAATTCAGAAAGTTTCATGTTGAATTTAAGAAATTAATCTTAATTTAAAACCATCCATGTTAAAAATTACAGACGTTTAATTTTTGGCCTAAAAGAATCATAGATTGATTTGTTTCGAGCAATAGAAAAATTGTAAATTAGTTTAGTAAGTACTAGCTCCTGCAATATATGAAATATGTTGCAGAAATTAAGTAGGTAACGTTATACAGAATGTGTTTGAAGTATGGGGCAGTCTTCCACAAGGTTATAATTTCATCATTTTGATCAAATTTGATCATTTTGATCAAATTATAACCTTCTGGAAAAATAAGACTAGAAGTACACTTGACTTCAAAAGAAAGTTGTAGCTTCCAAGGCATTCATTAAACTTTGCAATTTGAATATTACATAAACTTTCCCATTCATCTTCAATCGTGGCAAGAAGTTGCTCCGCATTTTGAGGATGCCAATTTAATTTGTTTATAAGTCCAAACATTCTCAATGGGATTAATGTCGGGACATATAGAAGGCCACGGTAGCTCTTCCACATTATTATCACGAAGCCATTGTTTTGTATTACCCGCAGTATGTATGGAGCAAATATCCCGTTGAAAGATAGAACTATCATTTGACAACATAACATTTTCAAATATCTTAATGTGTTTAGTGGAATTAAGATGACCACCAGCAAACCAATACATTCCCATTTTTTTTTACTAGTCTATGCTCAAGAATAACAGAAGAACGTCCGATTTAATTGGATCGAATGTAGAATTTTGATTGTATCTTACGAACATGTCAATTATTATACGTCAGGAACAATCTTTCATCGAGGGACATGACCATTCACCAAAAATCTTCATTATTCAGCATATGGTTAAGTGCAAAAGTGATCAGCTCTTGGTTCTTTCTTCCATTAGTTGGTATTTTTTAGCAACAGAAGTACACTTCAGAATGCTAGTTTTAATTCTTCTACAGGCAGCAGATCTTGAGGCAGGAAAATTGATTGGCAAAACTGCATTAACTGAGGTCTAAAATAGATTTTATAAGGGCTTCACCTTGTTGCTCATTACTTCGTTTAGGCCTACCAGATCCATGCTAGCGGGATATATGCTGTCATTTTCCTATATTTTCTTAACTATCATTTCCATCATTTTCTTAACTATACTTTGTATTTAGTTATATTCAGAAAGAATTGCTTTTATAGGCCATCCATATTCCGATTTGGAAACTCTGTTTAATCTTCTGTTAGTAATTTAACTATTATTAAAAATTGGCAAATGTTTAAAATTTGCAAGAATGGTTCCTTAAGGTATTTATATCGCGAGAGGTGCGACATCTGTTAGCGAGTCGATAAACTTGAGACGCGAGAGACAGTAGGAAAAGCTAATGTCAGCCGGGTAAAAGCAGACAATACCTGCAAGATTTCATTGTCATTGTACTTTTACTATTGTTTCTTATGTGTATTATGTAAATTTTACTATCGGAAGATCGGTTCCAGTCCACTAGGTGAATGTAGAAGTAATTACTGATCACAATGTCATATTTAATAAATAAATAATAAAGTATTCTATAATGAAGGTGCAATTCTACCAAACTTTTAGTGGTGCACAAATGAATAAAAAATTAAACAATATGTTGCAAAAAAATAGGTGGACGAAAATTTCGCTTTTCGAATTGTCAAAAAATGACGATCCGCCTTCACTTGTGCCGGCCCCAATTTTCCCCGATTTTCAGCTCGCCATCGAGATATAGAACGAGTCTCCGATCGCCGTATTTATTCAGTTCTTACGTTTGAAAATTTGACTTGCGGCCGTGCTAATCGAAAACTATTTTTAAGTGGTTTCCCGCATTCGAAGCCCGACCGGGGATACTTTTTTTTTTCGTTTTAAATTTTTGGCAGATATTTTTGATCCAATAATTGCTAATCGCTCCGTTCTATTGCATTTCTCGGAGAAGTTTTGCATTTTCCGCCACGAAATATTAATCCGCACTATTTCAATAAAAAAATCATATTAATATTTCGCAGCGGGAAATGCAAAACTTCGCCGAGAAATTCAACAGAACGGAGCGAATAGCAATTACAGAATCAAAAATATCTGCCGAAAAATTGAAAACGAGAAAAGAAAATCGGTAAGGGTGTTTACACAGAACTTTTCAAAATGTTTTTCTTCTGAGATAGGTTTAGAATGCCATGACACGTGGAAATTTTAAATTTGAGTAAAAAGGAAAGTTGTCTTCTATTCTACAGTGGTATATTTTTTTTAAATTGGTTTAGAATGCCATAAATCGTGAAAATGTTAAATTTGAGCAAAGAAAAAAAAATTCCATCTATTTTAGTGGTAAAATTTTTTACAAAAATGGTGAAAAAAAATTTCAAATAGGTTTAGAATGTCAGTCATGTTAAACGTGAAAATTTTAAATTTGAGGAAAAAAATATTTCCATCTATTCTAGTGGTAAATTTTTTTCCAAAATGGTGAAAAAAATGTTGCAAATTTTCTTTTCCGAAATGGGTTTGGAATGTCATGAAGGGTGGGAATTTTAAATTGGAGCAAAAAAAAAATTATTTCATCTATTCTATACCTAGTGGCAAATAGATTAAAATTTTTTTTCAAAAAAATCCGTAATCAAAATAATTTTTAAATTTGTTTGAATAGGTTTAGAATGCCATGAAAACGTAAAAATTCTGAATTTGAACAAAGAAAAAAAATTCAGTCTGTATTAGTGGTAAATTTTTTTCAAAAATTTTTTTCAAAAATAGTTTAAAAAATTTCAATTTCTTTTTTACTTCCCTCGCATACCGAAGGGAAGTATTGTATTCGAGAAAAAATCACCCTCCGAGATTTTTTCGGATTCTGACGTTTCAGAACACGTAGATTCCGAAAATATAGGTTTTTCAATTCCGTCAGTCTGTGTCTGTCTGTCTGTCTGTCTGTTGGTGCATTAACTAAAAAACTACTTGACGGAGAGCAGTCAAATTTGGTAGGTAGTTAACCCTACTGTTAGCGAAGAACTGGTAGAATTTTCACTGAAAAATATACAGGGTGGACCGTTTAAACGGAATAAATAGTGAAAAAAATTTTTTTTTGCTCAAATTTAAAATTTCCACGTTTCATGGCGCGCTAAACCTATTTCAGGAAAAACAAATTTTTTGAAAATTTTTTTCAATCATTTTTGAAAAAATTTTTACCACTAAAAAAAATTTTTTCTTTGTTCAAATTTAAAATTTCCACGTTTCATGGCATTCTAAACCTATTTAAAAGAAAAAAAAATTTTGAAAATTTTTTACCAACATTTTTGGAAAAATTTTTACCACCAAAATAGATTAATTTTTTTTTTCTCAAAATTTAAAATTTCCACGTTTCATAGCGTTCTAAATCTATTTAAAGAAAAATTTAAAAAAATTTTAAAATTTTTGAACAAATTTTACCACATGGAATTTTTTTTCAAATTTCCACGTTTCCATGGCATTCCAAATTTATTAAAACAAATTTAAAATGTTTTAGAAAAATTTAAAAAAAAATGAAAACATGTTTATGTAATCTATTTATCACCATTATAGAATAGACGAAATATTTTTTTTGCTCAAATTTAAAATTTCCACGTTTCATAACATTCTAAACCTATTTCAGAAAAAAAAATTGCAACATATTTTCACCAATTTGGAAAAAAAATTAACACTAGAATAGACAGAAAACATTTTTGAAAATTTGTTCTATATTTTAATCACCACTATACTTCCACTCCATTACGTGAATGTGGGATTGAGAATGTGAGAGATGGCAATAATATTTGGCATATCCTATTATATACTTTTATTGAATAATGGCATCCCAAGAAATAATTGTGTCATGGTGGACATTTATAAAGGTATTTGCGCAAGCCTTCCATATTTGGCACCTGTTATTTAGTATATTGAACTTTTGCTGTAGGATGAACACATTGAACACTCTGTATATTTTTTTGACCAAAAGTTATCAGGTTTTCTTTGTAATAATACCAATAATTATATTCCGATTATTATTCCCAATGTCATTTCGTAATTAATAATTTTTTGAGTGACTGTCATGCACCAATAACGAGGGAAGTTCTGTGTAAATACCTTTACCGATTTTTTTTAATAGGTTTAGAATGCTATGAAAGGTGGAAATTTTAAATTTGAACAAAGACAACAAAATTTTTTAATGCTAAATATTTTTTCAAAAATGGTGAAAAAACATTTTTTTTTCTGAAATAGGAAATAGCGTGTCATGAAACGTGGAAGTTTTAAATTCGAGCAAAAAAAAATGTTTTTCGTTATTTAATTCCTTTCGAGTTTCCTTTAGACAATCCACCCTGTATATTTTCCAGTGGAAGTTCTACCATTTCTTCGCTGACAGTATCGTCAACTATCTACCAAATTTGACTGCTCTCCGTGAAATAGTTTTTTTTAGTTAATGCAACAGACAGACAGACAGACAAATTGACGGAATTGAAAAACCTATATTTTCGAAATCTACGTGATATGAAACGTCAGAATCCGAAAAAATCTCGGAGGGTGATTTTCTCTCGAATACAATACTTCTCTTCGGTAGGCGAGGGAAGTAAAAGTATCCCCGGGCGGGATTCGAACTCGGGAAATCACTTAAAAATAGTCGCCGATTAGCACGACCGCAAGTCAATTTTTCAAACGAAAGAAGTGAATAAATACGGCGATCGGAGACCCAGTTCTATGACTCTATGGTGACTAGAAGGTCGACAATGACCGTAAATACAAAGTGAATCGCGAGATGAAAATCGAAAATTGGGGCCGGCAGGAGCGAAGGTTAATCGTCATTTTTTCACAATTCGTGATAATTCGAAACACCATTAAGAGTTTGGTAGAATTGCACCTTCATTATAGATACTATATAAACTCTCTTTGGAAAAATCTAGCTTTATAGAAATGATTTCACGAAAACTATCGCTGCCTGCTTGACTATAAGAGTTAGGTATCTACATTATTTTTGACAAATTCAAAAATTTTTACCTCCTTTAATAAATTAATGGAAAAATATATTATTATACATACAATAAATAAAATCGGAATGATTTATAAGTCTTCTACATTCGTCTATGATACTGCATTTAAAATAAACGCAAAGTATTTTTAAATATCCGCGCCAAGTTAGAAATTGTGCGACGTTGCCACGTCTACTACTCATGTCCCCATTCAATAATTTCAATAATTTTCGGGTAGCTGCCATTACATCACTAGACTGTGAATGATCTCGATGTTTATACACGTGCTTCCTCAGGAATCAATTTGAGTTTGCCTCGTTTTTGAAATCATTCTTAAATAAGGATCAGTCGTAAAAGGGAAAATAGTGTCACGACATCAATTTATTTCGCATAGCGTCCATAGACGCATGTTAAATGTCAAAAACTGCGAACTTTGAGCGAATGAATCTCGGAAACGGTACGATAAATGGAGTTCGTATATTACCAGAATGTTTTTTGATATGGGAATTAAGTTTGCTGAAAGTTTCGTGACTTTCTTAAATAGCGTAAATTGCGATATAACTACCTTAATCAAACTGTCGTATTAAAAAGCTTGAAGTTGAAAAATATAGTGACATTTGGCGTGTAGATAATTACTGTTATCATATTTGAAAGTCATGTTTACAGTGCTAAAATAAAGTGTACTATTTTTTTTTTAATCAAGTGTACTTGTAACTATTTTCCTGCCCCTACCTCATCTTTGAAGCCTTTCATCGATTTGGGCCCATCACCTATTTTAACTGTCTATCTAAAATAATGAAGACAGTTTTTACAAACATATGGCTATGACTAATGAATTCTCCCATATCGGGAAGTGTTACACGAAGAGTAAATATAGTTATTTTATAAGTTATTTTTTCTCTAATAGAAATAATAAAGACAGTCTTTTCAAAACTGTTACTACTATTTCATAAATTGCTGAAAATGTTTGCACTCATACCAAAAAACATCTCCTAATTTTTAAAGTCGTGTCGTGACATATACCCAAAATTTAGTGCATTGTTAAGAATCTGTTGGTGATGCCAGAACTGGAACGTTATGAATGGAAGGCAAAGGTCTGCCATCTTGGATTGTGTCCCAAACAGACAATCACGCGTCCCTGTAATATCTTATCGTGATATTTTAGATACAGATTTGCCAAGATTTATTTTCACTTTCCTGCTCAACTACTACTACTTTTACTATTCAATTTTCACTTCCTTTGTGACAATTTCTATCAAATGTGTTGTAAACAAAAATTGGTACTCACTATTTTAGCCTCAAATTGGATTTTGGAACAACGGGACAATACTTCAGGAACCGATAGTAAATAGTGTGATTTGCTATACATATATATATATACCCAAGCTAGAGTGAAAATACTTCAGAACAGAAAAATTATTCGTTACACTTTATGTCAAAACTGCAAGATTGAACATGTACGTTCTACGTAATTATTATTACTATTGGAAATCACAGGTACGTTCAGTCTATTAAGTGCCGATGAGAGCTAATAAGCTCGAAACCAGATCACGGATGACAGAGTGTGCCCGCCAAGGTAAAGTTCCTAAAATATTAATTCACTGGAGAGAGTAGCAAATAGCATTTTCAATTTCATCTTTCTAAATAAAAATCGACAAACAAATAGTGGACTATTCAACACATACGTTAGATAAAATGAGCTATTATTGATCCCCTCCCAACCTTTGCACCTTGTAACGTTTATACGATGCCTTCTTAAATTTGCCTTAAGGTAGGAACCCCATTCATCTATTGTGGTGCTCCAGTTTGTTTTCCTTAGAGCTCTTTATCCAGCTTTGTCCTTTATGTCAGATACCACAGCCTTGATTAGGGCCTCTCATTATACAGCTTTCAGCCCTTGGTTTTTCCTTGTCAGGTAACTGGAATCTCGGTCCAACAAGGCCTTTACAATGCCACAATACACTTAGGTCTCCTCTTCCATTTGCAGATACTTCCTCTGCCCATTAGACTCAGATGTATATTAAGTCGGCAATGACCGGTTAGAAGACCCAATTATCCTAATGGCCTTTTTGTTTTGGCATAATAGGTCCTCCATAAATTTGGCTGATCGTTCTTTAACGAACTCCCTGGCCTGTCTTTGTTGTGGAAAACTGTTCTACCATTCCACAGATTTAGTTTGCAACCATTTGTTAATGGATGCTCTTATGCAAGGCTTGGCCACGCCGCAAAGGTCGGGTCCTATAAGATCCTTACCCGCGACTTCTCTGGCCAGTTTATCATCTTTTTCATTTTTTTGTCCGTTTGTGTCCTGGTACCCACGCCACGGCCACTTTATTCTGACTTCCTAGGTCTATAGGGGCTTTTATGCAGTCTCGTAGAAATCACGATTAGGCTTGCACAGCCTGACTACAGAAAAAATGGTGATGGACTGATTAACAATTCCTCGCCATGTGATTTTGCGCACCACTGTATTACGGCGACTCCGGCCTGGAATACTGCGGAGTATTTTCCTGGACTTATTGGGATTTTCGTTTTTAACCTTATCCCGTAAATAAAATCCCAATCTCTTTTACATTTAATGATGAAACAATATACTTTTAAAAAAATATTCTGTGGATTTCTTTTTGAGAACTTTCGCTTTATATGAGCTATAAACCCTATCTCCCCTATAGTTCATTTTGTCACATATTCAGTGACACTATCCCCCCCCCCTAAAAGCTAAGATGTCTGTTGAATGATTTCTATTCTCTGATCCAAAAAGCTCAAGAAGGCAGGTTGTTGATATAGGGTAGAATCAACCCGTTCTCGAGTTATTTGACTTTTATCTTGTATTCTTTCCAAGAATTTGTATTTCTTTACTTCATAAAGAGTTCAAGCATTTGACATTTTATAGCGCTTATAAAATATTTCATTTTTCGAGTTGAAATATTTATCAGCTATTTCGTCACGTTTCAATAATCCTATTAATTGAAGAAATAACAAAATATTTAAATTCAAAACAATTTTTTTCATTCTTCCGAAATACTTTATTTCAATGACATTAATTTGAATTCGGTCAAGTGTAACATTTTCTTGTGTAAAATTGTCTATTTTCTGTTAGTAATATTCTTAAAATAGTTTTACTATTTCAAAGGGGGGGCAAGGATATATTTTAATATTTTCTGCTGATTAATCTGATATCGACTTTTAAGGAGAATTATCTATAAAACTTTATCGAAAGTATGTTATATAGTACCAGAAATAAATTAAAAAAATTACAATAGAGGCAATTGAAATAAATAATAAATAAATAGCTTAAAAGATTTGTAATTTCAATATACAAGATGTCTCAAAATTGAGTTCCCGAACAGGAACCTGTGATTCATGAGTTCATATTAGGCCAACTTACCTTAGTCAAAAAATGCATACCTGATTAAGTACATCTTCTTAAAGTGAGAAAGAAAAAACATATTTTTCCACATCATTTCCGTTATATTGAAGATATAATTTTCAAATTTTGACAGGAGCTGTATCTCCATAACTACTCTATGTAAACTTAATAACAACCAAATATATTTTCTTTCGTTTTTACTTCCCTCGCATACCGAAGGGAAGTATTGTATTCGAGAAAAAATCACCCTCCGAGATTTTTTCGGTTTTTGACGTTTCAGAACACGTAGTTTACTAAAATATACGTTTTTCAATTCCGTCAGTCAGTCTGTCTGTCTGTCTGTTGGTGCATTTACTAAAAAAACTACTTGACAGAGAGCAGTCAAATTTAGTAGGCAGTTGACACTGCTGTCAGCGAAGAAATGGTAAAACTTTCACTGGAAAATATACAAGGTGGACTGTCTAAACGGAATAAAGAGTGAAAAAAATTTTTTTTTGCTCAAATTTAAAATTTCCACGTTTCCTGACACGCTAAACATATTTCAGAAAAAAAAATTGAAATTTTTTTTCACCCACATTTTTGAAAAAATTTTTACTAAAATGGACGAAAAAAATATTTTTTTGTTCGATTTTAACATTTCTACGTTTCATGGCATTCTAAACATATTTAGAAAAAAAAAAAAATTTTTAAATTTCTCTACCAACATTTTTGAAAAATTTTTTACCACTAAAATAGATGGAGTTTTTGTTTCCTTGTTCAAATTTAAAATTTACAGGTTTCCATGGTACCCTAATCGTATTAAAAAAAATGTAAAAATTTTTCTGAAAGATTTAAATTTTTTGTTGAAAAAAATCACCAAGTGCTTACTATAGAATAGATGAAATATTTTTTTTTGTTCAAATTTAAAATTTCCACGCTTCATGACATTCCAAACCTATTTAGGAAGAAAAAAATTTGTAACATTTTTTTATCATTTTGGAAAAAAAATTACCACTAGAATAGATGGAATTTTTTTTATTCTCAAATTTAAAATTTACACGTTTCATGACATTCTAAACCTAATTCAGGAGAAAAAAAATGAAAATTTTTGAAAAATTTCAAAAAAATGAATTTTTTTTTCTTTCTTCAAATTTAAAATGTCCACGTTTCATGACATTCCAAACCTATTTCGGAAAAAAAATTTGAATAATTTTTTTACCATTTTGAAAAATAATTTTACCACTAGAATTTATGGAAAAAATTTTTTTGCTGAAATTTAAAATTTTCACGTTTCATGACATTCTAAACCTGTTTTAGAAGAAAAAAAATTTTGAACATTTTTAACCAACATTTTTTAAACTTTAAAAAAAAATGAAATTTTTTAACCATCATTATACTTCCACTCCACTACGTCAATGTGGAATTGAAAATGTGTCAGATGACAATAACATTTGACATATGCTATTATACTTTTATTGAAAAATATACAGGGTAGTCATCCCAAGAAATAATTCAGTCATGGTGGACATTTGTAAAGGTATTTGCGCAAGCCTTCCATATTTAGCACCTGTTATTTAGTATTGAACTTTTGCTGTTGGATGAGCACTCTGTATATTTTTTTGACCAAAGTTTATCAGGTTTTCTTTGTAATAATAGCAATAACTATATTCAGATTATTATTCTTAATGTCATTTCGTAATTAATAATTTTTTTGAGTGACCGCCATGCACAAATAACGAGGGAGATTCTGTGTAAATACCTTTATCGATTTTTTTAAATAGGTTTAGAATATCATGAAACGTGGAAATCTGATATTCGGGGAAAAAGAAAATTCCATCATCTAATTCTAGGTATACCCAGTAGGTAGTAAAAAATTTTCAACAAATTTTTTCTTTTGAAATATTTTTTTCTGAAATAGCATTTGAGCAAAAAAATTATTTTCTATCTATTTTAGTGGTAAGAAATTTTCAAAAATGGTAAAAATTTTCAATTTTGTATTCGAGAAAAAATCACCCTCTGAGATTTTTTCGGATTTTGATGTTTCGGATCACGTAAATTACGAAAATATAGGTTTTTCAATGAGCAACATGCATGAATTTTAGAAATGCAATAATTTATTATTTTTTTCATTATATATGTTATGTAAGTTGAGAAAGTAATGAAGAAAAGGTATTAAAAAAATGTGTAGCCTAAATAAACGACTTTGAAATTCAAAATTTTATGGGAACATATCCATGTGACTGAAAACACCACGCTATTGGTCTGACGTCATTCGGCATAATGTCTAATGGTCGTCTATCTGCCAAGGGGTTAAATCGTAAATGGTTTTGTGTTTTGTAGATGTGTATTGATATTTTCATAAAAGAAATCATTCATTTATTTATTTATTTTAATTATAAAGTGGTAACAATGACGGACAGTGGGTTTTTACGGGGCCAGAGTGACAATTTGCCCGTTGTTGATGTGTTTATGATGACAAACTTTTTTGCTACTAATACTGATTTTATTATTGCAGAAATTGGAAGTACTAAAGCAACAAGGTATGTGTCATTCATTATTCTAAACATTAATTCAATTGTGCCCATTTTTATCCTTTTACTGTAGTTAAATATAATAAATTATTTATGTACCTAACCTCAAAATAGGTAAACAAGACACAGTTTTAATGTTATACCTATTAATTAATATTTTTCATATTAGAATGCTTTACTTTTTTATATAATAAATACCTCCCGTCACTTACTAAGTACGTACTTTTAGGTAGGTAGGTACATTAATAGTAAAAATAACTGTTGACATACATATATAAATATATAACTGGATAATGTGTAGAACGTCGAGAAGTTACATTATTCCCACCGTTCTTATGCATTTATACATTTTAATTCAAGGTTCCTATTAACAGAAGTTAGTAAACTTTTGTATTCCTATAAATAGGAAAGTGACCAAATTCACCATGATATGTAAACAAATTATCACAATAATATTAGGGTTAGGTAGGTACATATTTTCATAATATTATTATAAAATAATTAGTTTTAATGGGTAAATTTACATCAAAATGATCCTGGCAGCAATATAATCTTGAAGATGACGATAATTCTGCATTTCGGTCGTCTCGTCTCATAGCTCTCCACCATTTCTTCCTAACTTTATCGCGTCTAGGCACATTAAAAAATAACTTTTCTGGAGTTTTTATTGTAGTATTTGTACATTTGGGCACAATACAATATTTATAGCTACTTTTCTTTGTATTTTCCATAACACAACATAAATAATGTGTACACATTCGCAATCACAATACGTTTTCCGTCGGTGCGATGTGCCCGATGACGTCACACACAAGTAGCGCGAAAACTACTCCATTTAAACGCAGTTAAATTGACAGCTGCAGTAAATAATTTTTTTAACCTTTAATTAGAACATAAAACAAAAATAAAATACTGGAAAAATAATGTTTTTTAGTGGTCTATTTATCTGTGATGTTTAAAAAAATTATGCATTTTGCTCATTCCGTCAGTCTGTATGTCTGTCTGTTTGTCTGTTGGTGTAGTAACTAAAAAAACTGCTTCACAGAGAGCAGTCAAATTTGGTAGGTAGTTGACCCTACTGTCGGCGAAGAAATGGTTAAACTTTCACTGAAAAATATACAGGGTGGACCGTCTAAAGGAAATAAATGGTAGAAACATTTTTTTTGCTCAAATTTAAAATTTCCACGTTTCATGGCACGCTAAACCTATTTCAGAAAAAAAATTTTTTCTCACCAACATTTGTGAAAAAATTTTTACCACTAAAATAGATGAAAAATTTTTTTGTTTAAATTTAAAATTTCCACGTTTCATGGCATTCTAAACCTATTTAAAAAAAAAATTGTTTGAAATTTTTCTTTACCAACATTTTTGAAAAAAATTTACCACTAATTTAGATGGAAAAATTTTTTTTGCTCAAATCTAAAATTTTCACGATTCGTGGCATTATAGACCTTTTTCAGAAAAAAAAATTGAAACATTTTTGAAAAATTTCAAAAAAAAATTAAATTATATTATACTTCCACTCCACTATGTGAATGTGCAATTGAAAATGTGTCAGATAGCAATAATATTTGGCATATGCACCTATTATACTTTTATTGAAAAATGTACATGGTGGTCATCCCAAGAAATAATTCAGTCATGGCGGACATTTGTAAAAATATTTGCGCAAACCTTCCATATGTGGCACCTGTTACTTAGTATTGAACTTTTGCTGTTATATGAGCACTCTGTGTATTTTTTTGACCAAAACTTATCAGGTTTTCTTTGTAATAATAGTGATAACTATATTCCGATTATTATTTTCAATGTTATTTCGTAATTATTAATTTTTTAGAGTGACCGCCTTGCACAAATAAAGAGGGAAGTTCTGTGTAAATACCTTTGCCGATTTTTTTTTGAAATAGGTTTAGAATGCCATGAAACATGGAAATTTTAAATTTGAGCAAAAAAAATCATTATTTATCCCATTTAGATCCTGTATATTTTCCAGTGAAAGTTTAACCATTTCTTCGCTGGCAGTAGCGTCAGCTTCTACCAAATTTGATTATTATCCATCCAGTGGTTTTTTAGTTAATGCACCAACAGACAGACAGACAGACAGACAGACAGACAGAGTGACGGAATTGGAAAAACCTATATTCTCTAATCTACATGGTCTGAAACGTGATAATCCGAAAAATATTCAGTGGGTGATTTTTCTCGAATACAATATTTTCCTTCGGTATGCGAGGGAAGTAATTAATTAATTAATTACGTCAGAAAATGCTCACCGGATTTCAGGGGGTTCCTCTATAATTTAGAAGAATATGCAGAATTGGTTTATTTTGCATATACGCAAATTACAGTTAGACAAATACTAATAATTATAATTAAACAAAAATGAGAAACATACGATATTTGGTTGTCATCAAATTAACATAGGGTTCGTATAGAGATACAGCTCCCATCAAAATTTGTTAATTTTATCTTCAATAAAACGGAAATAATTGGAAAATATATTTTTCTGCCTCCATTTAAAAGGATGCACTTCCTCAGGGATGCATTTTTAGACTATGGTAAGTTGAATCAGATGGGCCCAATATGAACTCAAGAATCGCAGGTCCCCTCCGGGAACTCAATTCTGAGACAACCTGTATATGATTTGTTGCAGACAATGTTTTGAAAAGAGTGATCTTAAAGTAGAGTTATTGTAAATTTTATGAATAGGCCTTAAAATCAGTTTAAAATTTGATGATATGGAAACAAACAGTCCGCAATAAAAAATAATAATTAGAAAACTTTGATGTTTTAAATTGAGAATATACTTAAACTCCTCATAGACAGGTAAAGTGTTACCTACATACATTTAAAATAGTTATATAGAAATATAAAAAAATTTGATATATACAGGGTATCCCAAATATAGTGCTATAAAGTCAAGACACGATAAGCATGAAATAAGAGTTATTTCAGAACTTTTTTGTAATTACTTCTGTACCATTTTCGTACTATTAGGCTATTTTTTACTTATAAGGTAAATATCTAAGTCCTGTAGTTGTTAACGTTATAGTCAATTAGTTAGTCTAAAAGAGGTGTACGTATTTTTAATTAAATATTTTAATTTCAAGAGATGGTCTGTCTCTCTATTTGCTTTTCAAACGTGATGTATATTACGATTTTAGAAAAGTGACTAGTAAATTCTGCTCTCCTAATGATGCCTGCTATGTTGGCGACAGGCATGTGGGTAAATTTTAAGTTTTTTTTTGTTTGTAGGAACTACTCTCGTTTTATTTAAAATGTATCAACCTGCACCCTGATACCTCATAAGGTCAAATTCTTTCGACAGTTTCTGAAAAATTCGAAGTCGAAAGAAAGTGACCATTATATCAGCATGTAGATAATTGATTACTAAAACAATTTAGGTAAATACATACAGGGTGTTCCATTCGAAGAGTTTAAGCTCCCTTTTACATTAAAAAATTTTACATTTTTTATACACAATGTGTCTCGACTACACACCCTCGCATCTTCCTCACTTTTTTCCGATCAACTTTAAATTTTTGTAATTTCTGCAATCAACAATTGATTATTTGTAGCCTAAAAAAAATACTCCCTTTTAGTGATGCACGCTTCCTATTTTGCGATTACGATTTCGATTACGATTGTCATACACTAATCGTACGATTACGATTATTAAATGAAAAAGCTGGAACACAAAATTAAAATAAACCTTATTCTTGGAGATAAAGAAATAAAAATAACACAACCAGTACAATAACATTAATATCCGAAATATATCGGAATTATTTTAAGCTAGAAAACGTAACATTTGTAAATTTTGTGTACTCAACCTGTTCCGTTTAGGGTTTTCAATAAGTCTTGCAGTAGAAAGTAACCCTTCTGAATTTACTGTTTTTGAAATGGTAGAATACAGAAGCTGTGTTGTTTTTTCATCATTATTTTGACTACGAAAAGCCCATAATTTATACTTCGAATCGAGAACAGTAGCTAGAATGCACCGGCCGTTGTTAATCCAGTTTAAATCAGCATGAGGCATAAAGCAAGACGGTAAACAAATAATCGTACATGAATCACGATTACGATTAAAAGTACGAACCTAATAATTGTGAATTCATCGTAATCGTAATGGCCCACTGAGAACGGTTAAGAAAATATGGCAATTTAATAACATAGCAGACTTTATTTGACTGAAAAATTTGGAGTTCTAGAAGCAGACAGTTTTTTGTGCGTACCTGTGTAATTTATAACTGACAATAATTTACAGATGATCTGAAAAAGCTGGGAAGATACAAGGGTTTTGTACATGAGAAGTGAAACAAACTGTAAACCTATCGATTTTTTTTCGAAAAGTGACTTTGACACTTTCAACCATTTTTTATTTAACCATGGTTAGTTGGTGGTCTTAAGATTCAAATACTAACGTTTATTGACTAAAGAATTGAGCAGCCTACATGAGATATTTTGTAAGCTCAGGGTTATTTAAAATATTTAAGAAATTTAATATAAAATTTGAATAATATATTTCTAGGCATACATTATCTTCTTAAATATCCTGTTAAAAATTACGCCTCTCATTTTATGTTTTCGTAGTTTAGAAATAATTATGTTTTAAATGACTGAAAAATAGGTTAAGACTTATTATGTAAGTTACCCAGTTACCATTTTTCTCCTTATATTATCAATAATAATAGAATATTTTAGGAAAATGTAATATAAAATGATAAATATAAATAAATAAATGTATATTTTTTTAATAACTGTCATTTGTCTTTCTCCTATTTACCTCTAGTTAACACCCCCCCCCCCCCCCAATTCCTTTAACGGAATTATCTTGGAATATAATCTAGTTCCAGATGTCGCACAGTGGCCAACTTTCAAGTTCTAGGGGTACAAAATACTACTTTGTAAATGAATAATATTTCGTTCGAAAAGCGGAAAAATATGGAAAAAAATTTAGACACAGAGGGGTCGTCTTGAGGGGGTTTTAAAAAATTACATAGTTCTAAAATTATGAAACTTTGTAGATATGATAACATTCTACCCGTCAATGCGTTAAAAAATTCTAAGGTGCAAGGGGATGGTTTTCAAGAGGGTTGAAAATTAAATGTAATTTTAAAACATTTTGAACAAGATTTGTAAATCTACGAAAAAAATGTAAAGCAAATATAGTAAAATAAACGTGAGCTCTTAAGGGATGGTTTTTGAAGGGGTACAGCAGAAAGTTTTATATTTCTAGGAGGACGAAATTATATCAATTATCTTTTTCTTGTTCATCGTTCAAAATGGTTAACTTTATAATTTTAGGTTGTTCTTGAAATAATATGAAGATACGTTGTAAATTAACTTGTATTTAAAATTAATTGCTCTAAGTAGAGAGATGTAAAAGTAAGGAATTGTAATTTACTGAATATCTACAAATTTCTGTAGCTGTATAGTTTTATTCATTTTGATTTAAGTTTTGTCATTTTAAGAAGTATAATTACTCATTATTACATTATCATTTTGTGAAAAAAGAAGTTGCTACCATCTTCTACTTTAATCATGATTTTACTTTTTAGATACATATGCTATACCACGTAGAAATCTTTTTGAGGTACGGTCAATGGAATCTGACAAAGGGGAAACGTAATAGGATGTACTTGCATATCCTTAATCTCTGCACCTTTTAGCTCTTTCACTAAGTTTATCAAACAATTTCATTGGCCGACCAGGTGTCTTGGAAGTTGATGGCTAATTATGCGTGTCCTTTATCAACTTTTCCAATTCACTAAATTTAATTTCCCTATCCAACCAGGAATCATTAGTTTTTAAAAACTTGACTTCACTCCTACAACTTTTTAGCCATCTTTCAGTTTGATATTAAAATTTTTAAATTTTGTCATTATTGCCTGTTCTGGAGCTCGTCTATAATGTACGTTAAGGACATGCAAATACATCCTATTATTTTTTCCTTGTCAGATTTCATTGACCATACCTCAAACAGACTTCTCCGAGGTATAGTATAAGTAGCTAAAAAGTAAAAATCATGATTAAATAATAGATGTTATATAGTAGCTTTTTTTTTATAAAATGGTAAAGTAATAATAGCTAATTATACTTCTTAAAACGACAAAGCTTAAATCAATATGAATAAAACTATACAGCTGCGAGAATTTGTAAATATTCCGAAAATTACAATTCCCTACTTTAACATATCTCTATTTAGAGCATTTAATTTTAAATATAAGTTTACGACATATCTTAATATTTAAAAATGAATTATTATTTGTTTACTTATAATTATATTGGAACGTATTCTTTATAGGATTTTGCAAACAGCAGAAAAAATAACTATCTATAACTAAAAGAAAAACTATGTGTAAAAATATTAATGAAATCTTTGCATTCTTTCGATAACCTGAATTCTGGTTATGCTTGCAAATTAAGATCCTAATTTCTTATTTGACAATTCCTATTCTAACACTAGCATCCACACAGTCCTCTACGGCCATGCAGATTAAAGTAGTATCTACATTAACAAAGGCTTAAAATGAAATTATTCTATCTACCTTTTCTTACATTCTGTTTCTTGGAAATGCTTAGCCTCTGAAATGTTTTTCGTCCTTATTCTGGACAAGCAAACAAATAATAATTAATTTTTAAGCATGCATAGAGTATACAGTGGCTTTATGGGTGGCCTTATGTCTTTCTAATGCGCTCTAGAATAAGGTCGAGAAACGTTTCAAAGACTAAGCATTTCCAAGAAACAGAATGGTAGATTTCATGAAAATGTAATCCATTAGAATGAAAAATTTTCTAAGACGAGATACCTTTTTTTTATAAAATCTTACGGCCGCAAGATATTTACAGTTTTTGCGAGTTGAGTGAGTGCCAGCCTTAGCAGTTGTGTTTCCGAATAATGAAGATGAAGACATTCCTGCTGAAAACATCTGGTTTCAGCAAGACGGGGCCCCAGCTCCTATTGGGATAGCAGTGTGTCAGTTTTTAGATGACGCTTTTACTGGAAGGTGGATAGGTCGTCGAGGTCCGATCGAGTGGCCCCCGCGTTCATCTGATTTAACCCCCTTAGACTTTTTCTTTGGGATTACTTAAAGTCATCCATCAAATACACCAAATATTAATGCAATTTTGTTCATTTAATACGTCTCATTTGGTGCCTTATAAATACATTTTAAACATCTTCTTTAGACAGAACTTTAGACTTTTTTGTCTGGTATCATTTTGACTGTTGCTTCAAATATTCTCTTAACTTATGGTAATTAGCGATGTTCATTACATTACCATTGAAAATATTTCAGCGAGATTGCCGAAGTATGCAAGCACACTTTCATCAATATGTTCTACACAGTTTTCTGTCATCCAGTTTAGTAATTTGTCATATTCTCTGTTGTAGGCGTCTCTCGATTTATTCGGCAACAAGTTTTGTGTTGCTTTTTCTACTTTTTCGCAATTTCGTCGGGAAAATATGAAAAATTTAAGAATATATTTTTTTATATTTTAATACCATAGAAATATTATATCGTATCATTCGAATCGTATAAAATAGCAAGATCACCATTATACTCTTCTCCGATTTACTGCACTTTTTATATAATTGATGCACATTCTATAGGATACTCTTCGCAGATTTTTTTGAAAATAATATTAGTTTTAGACATTTTTTGTTTAATTACAAGACATTTTGAAAGTTGTTCAAAATTCTATGACCAACACAGTGATACGAATTTTTTTTTTCTCTACGAGCAATACTACCTGCTTTAGAAATGTGCCGATCGAATGCAATCCATTCTTCGTTTTGTATTTACGAAGAGTATAATATTAACAAGCTAACCGTTAACTCTTCGCCGATTTTCTTACTTTTTATTGGGTATTTTGCCACTGAAAAATATTTAAGCATATTAGGTACTCAAACAAAATTTTGGTCTTTGTGATATTACGTGCTAGAAAGATAAATGTATTTCTACCTGGACACCTATTGGTGACATGCCACAACTGTATCTACTCATAACCATAGAACTCTTCTTCAATAGTAGGTACAGTTGTCACAGCTGACAGTCTCCAGTTGCAGATTCCTTTATTGAATATTGAAAACAAGTGCTCATAGTTGATCTATGATACGCTAGATGGATAAACGCAGTTGCATTAGCCAATATTTTTGTTATTTTTGATTAATCATAAATTATTGTGCAAGTAGAGATGATCTATGATTGAAGTTATGATAATTATATCGATTCAATAATTTGTCAATGCCCTTCATAGAGTTAGGTAAGAATTATCGCTATACTGTAATTAACAAAATCATCACCATGAGTAGCCTATTAACTAATTAAGTGCATCAATCTACTAAATTAAATGTAATGAAATTTGATATTGGTAAATGTCATAGTATACTAATTATGTTTTTTTTTATATGCCATTTGAGATAACCTTTGCAGCAGAATTATGATGCGATAGGTAGGTACGGTTGCCACAATATGTTTGAGTTTGAGTGTCTGATTTTTTTTGAAAAGCTTCCTCTCCTGCCTATGAACGTTACATGTTGCCACATAAATACCTATAAAAATAAAACGAGATTTTATTTTGCACCGCAGAATTACAAAATTAATTCAGAAATAAATATGTATTATTTTAATTAATTCATTCATTGCATGTACATATTTTACAACTCTCGCAGAGATCTATTTGTAAATATTCGCATATCAAAATTAATGTAGTTGGATATGCAGTGTATGCTAGTTGAACTTACATTTAATATGGTAGTAGTCTTAGAAGATGGCTATTTCATGTACTGTATATTTTATAGTAGTCTTCTATCCAGGAATATTGTCAACGTGTTTCCTTAGTTTTACCACTCGTGAATAGATGGCGCACTAGTAAATATTTCGGACATATGAGTTTATATTTTATACAATTTAACATGGTTTCAGTTTGTTGCCATAGTAGTTTTGTATATTTTTTAGTAAATGCAAGACCGTTTTTCACATTTCTAATATAAACACTTTTTTATCATACCTCTTTGAATATTTAAAATTTATTAAAACGCTTTAAAAGCGAACTAAATGGATTATATGTTAAAAGCCGCAATAAAAACAAATTAAAAGAGCACTAAAATGAATAAGAAAAACGCAAGATAAAACAAGATTTTCAGTTTGATTCCCAAAACATTTCATTTACTTAATAGTAGGTGCAGTCCTTAGGAGATTTGAACTGGAATTAAATAATCCTTATGGGAACTTGTGTTTTTCTGCTAGGCATTTAGTAGTAGAAAAGTATTTTAAAATTTAGCAATGTCAAGTGTCAAAGTTAAAACTTTTTTTTGGAGACATTGAATATGGGGCACCAAAATTTGCATAATTTAAAGTGGGTTTTATTTACCTGACCCCCAAAGAGACGTGGAGGGTTGTAAATAATTCAATTTACATTCTGATAAAGCTTTATTTAAATTTCAGGGGCCCTCCATGAATGATGTCACACTTTAAGGGGGGGAGGGGGTTCTGATAGTTGTGACACTTCGCCTCAGGGGAGGGGGAGGGGGCTAAAGCAATTGTGATGTCACAATCCAAGAAAATAATTTTATGCCTGGTATCTTGATTATTTATTATCAGCACGTTTGATATTAGTAATTTACATAAAAGTTACTGTGACGTGACAGATAGCGGGTGGGGGGTGGGATCGAGCGAGCGTGACAATGTGTGACACAAGGGGGGAGAGGGGGTCAAAAATTGGCAAAAGAAGCGTGACATCATTTATGGACAGCCCCTCAGTATTAGTAAACTATAAGCCTTTAAAGGGAAGTTAAATATAAAGAATATTTATATGTCGGTGTTTGAAAGAGGGTTAAAGTTAATATTAAAAATTGTTTCCGGTAATATCCTTCCTTTTTCTAAATATGGCAACAGGTCTTCATTGGACAGTGTTTTCAAAGTAAACTTAACTTGCAAAAGTGGCATTTTAAGAAACATTTTCGGAAACGTTTCTAGGAAGTGAGCCTGTAGCCATGTACAAAATAGGAGCTGTTTTCAATATGTTGCGATACATTTTCGACACATACATTTTTTTATGGTAGTATAGTATGTAGTATGTTCTTCTATTCTAGTAGCACTACACGTCTCTTTACTAGGTTCCGAAATAAAGAGGAACGTGTATCTAATTTGCAGCTCACAGCTTTTTAAACAGTTTCGCAAGTGTATCAATGCTTTTGTAACTAATATTATTGGGAACGGAATATGTACAATCAGTTTTCAAAAGTCTTATTATCTATTATCATAAAGAATATGTGTTGTTGTTTCAATATGGAAACAGGTATAAAATAACGGTGTACGTGTTAATATATCAAAATTTATATCTAGTTTTTAGCAGATGTCTAATCAGAAAAATCTTATGCAACGACAATTTTATCGATTATATTATTTTCGGGAAATACTTTTTTTAAATGCGCCTTAGAAATATAACTAGTTCTAATTTATGTTTTTAATTAAAAAAATAAATATATATTTTTTATGACTATTTTTATGCTAATAATTAGTAATGTATCCAAGTAAGAAACAATATCTCTTTTTCAAAAATTATATGGACAATTAAGCTCTTGTATAAACAACGTTTTTTTCTGGAAAAAAAATTGTCCTTAATAGCCGTCGAATTGGAAACGTCATTAACGGCAACACCAAAATGGACACTGAAACCGTATTCAATGGGTGTCGGAAATTTAGATCATACTTTAAGAAAGGGACATGTTTCAAAACTTTTTCTTCTGTTTTTCTAAATTGTTCCAGATGTGTTAGCAATATGTAAATCCGCCGGCATTGTACACGCGTTCTTTGAGACTTTGTTACTTCTTTTGTGCATTTTTCATTTCAACTTTTTCACCTTCCTTAATATTGTCTATCCAAATAGAATTCTTCTGCTTTCGCTACGTCACTGACGATAGTTACAATATTTGTTAAATTGTTATACTTAATTTGTCTTTTCATGCAGATATAAAACCAAAACTTCTAGATAGCTCTTCGCACTTTTATTTCATTACAAATAAGAACAAAGTAAACATGTAACCTCCACTTATGAACTTGACACTCATCTGTCATTTCTGTAAATAGTTATTGCCAACCTGAAAACAGCATTATGTTCTTAGATATTTAATTCAATAGTAACAGATGCTGCAGCATGTTTCAAAATTGTTCCGAAGAAAAGTTCTACCTAGTGGTAGAAGCAGTTAGTAAACTGTTAAATAATATTGTTGTTCCATACTGTAATAGTTAAATAATAATAATTTCGGATAAATGTAAACATAATAATCGAAATAGTTACAAATCTGTTTCCCGTTACCAAATTTGATTCGATATTGTGTCTAAACATTCTACTTGTAAGGTTGGGAGTGAAACACATTTTCACAAATTTTAAATTATTTTTCTTCAAACATGTAAGCAGATTTGAGTGACCAACGACAATTTAAAAGTTATGAACCAATAAGTGTGGATAAGCTTTTGTTCTACATCTCGCGCATTTGCGTAATTTTTAACCTATCGCTATAACGATGTGTCAATCAACACCTAGTTTTGTGCGAAATCTAAACACTTATGAAGCATATAAAGTATATAAAGTACCACTTTATCCACTAGTGGAATAATAAAAAATACAATCTTTAATCAATTACATTTTTATTAATATTAATATTAACATTCATAATAGAAACAAATGAAAATATATTACCAGAAAATACTAGTAATTATTTAAACTTTTACAAAATACTTACCACAGATAAGTTTAAAACATATATCTTTCTTTTAACAATTACAAGAAAGAAAATATGCCCATTATGAACAGTACAACTGTTATCATAATGTTATTTTTAATTTAAATGATCCTGCTCAATGAAACCCAAAGATAATCAAAACAAAAGCATTTACCGATATAGCAGTTTAGGTATAGCAGTTTGGTAATCTATTGATGGTCATAACACGAGTATTTACTTACATATTTCAGTTGATTGTGAACTTTAGAAGAAGCCGCACCGAAGAGACATAGATGTCGAAACGCGTGTCTGTGGATGTTCTAAAGTTTTGGGTTACTGCTATATAGCCCTTGTCAAAAATTCTTCCACATTCGCTTTGTACCCTCTCGACTCACTCTTCAGATAGGCAGTGAGCTTACTATATTTTCCAATGTCTATGTTTCTATGACCTTTATAGCGGCCTTCAGCATCGAATACTGCGACGACATGGATGAAATTGCATAGTTCTTCAAATTTCAGAAATACGATAGCAGAACTTCCTCATTTATTGTCATTAACCCCCGTTTTTCTTTCCATTCATTAAATTCGAAAAATACTTTTTCATTATGTTCCCTGGACTTCGCAGGCAATAATTGGAGAGTTACTTTTTCAGCTTCCCGAAAGATTCTCACAGAAACAAAATCGCTTTCTTACATTTTTCACCAACTTCACAAATTTTTACAAATGGAATCGATAAACGATCAAAACAAAATAGCATCCATTCCAAGTTTTTTAAAATTAATTTCAATAATTTTTGACGTTACAGCCCCTGACAGAGCAAAATGTCAAATCATTTCTTGGTGAAAACTGATTCTAAATGACCGTGATTGTGGATAAAGCGTTCTATAGCATTGGTGTTTTAGTCGCGTTTTATCCACTCAAGAAAATTAAACTCGCTAACTTCGTTCTCGAGTATAAACTTTCTCGCGTGGATAAAACGCTATCTAAAACAATTATACAACAAATAAATACTATGCAATGTCATTGATTAAATTATTGATTAAAGTGCCACCAACTCAAGATTTAAAAACGCGTGTCTTAAGAGAATTGTTAATTGTTTACTAAAGCTTGCTTGTTGTGTTGCTTTCATTACTGACGCGCCAAAGAATATTTAATATTAAAATATGTGCAGCAAATTGTATATGACATGCATGTCAAATGAATTAATTGTATATGTCATAATTTTCTCTTCACATTTTTGGTAATTCTTGAACTGTGGGTGACAGTTTTCGAAAAAATGTTGTTTGTATCAAATTGTCTCTTATAACGAGTACCTCCTTATAAGAGACAATTTCTAATACCAACGGTTGTCACTTAAAGCAACATTTTTTTTTAGCGCGTTTATTAGGTCGACCTGTATATATAATAACAATCTTTATTTAGCACAAACAGCTATTAAACACAGATGTAGTATACTTAAAAATACATTTACATTTACTACATATTACAAAAAAGGAATACATTTCATTATTTAGTTTAGGATATAATATTTGTGGATTAATTATAATTAACTTAATATTTAACAATCAACCTAATGCATAAAGTAAACTAGAATTATTTATTCATGAATTTATACAAATGTTTTTTAAACACACATATACACTCTTCGCTTGTTTTATAAATTCAGGTAATTTATTAAATTCTGCCGCTCCGTTGTCGTATATGGAGGATTTTGTTTTCATTAAGTTTGAAAAATTAATGTTTATATGATTTCTTTGCCTTGTGTTATAATTATGAATATCCCCACGATGTTGAATATTTGATGACAAATATGTTGGTAGTAAATTATTGTGCAGTTTATATAAGAATATCAGTGTCTTGTACTTTATATTACCTTTTACCGAGAACCAGTTTAGTGTACATTGCATTGTTTTTATATTAGTATATATATTACATTTTAAAATAAATCGCATACACCTATTTTGTAGCTGCAGTTTAGATATATGGGTATCATTACACATATACAATATACTGGAACAATACTCAAAATGTGGCTTTATTATTGTGTTATAAATTGTTTTCTTGGTAGATGAAGTTAAATGTTTACTTACACGATAGGCGAATCCAAGTTTTTTTTATATTTTTTTGCTTGTGTAATTTATATGGTTGTTAAATGTTAATTTACAATCTATGATAATCCCTAGATATTTTATAGTTATTACCTTTTCAAGGTGTTCTCCGTTGTATTTAACACAAATATCACCGACGTTGTGATTTAAATATTTATTAGATCCTAATATCATATATTTTGACTTTTTAGCATTTACCACTAGCCCGTTCGTTGTAAACCATTCGTTAATTATTTCCAATGTCTTGTTAATTTTTTGAATAACTTGCTTTAGATCAGATCCAGATAAATATATGATAGTATCATCAGCAAAGAGATGTATTTTGCATTCTTGCGAATCGATTAAAAATATATCGTTAATAAATAGCGTGAAAAGCATAGGCCCTAGTACGCTGCCTTGTGGTACTCCGTTATTATTTAAAAGTTTTTCAGACTTAGTATTATTTATTTTGGTTTGTTGGCTCCGTCCATGCAAATAGGACGTAAACCATCGATGCGCCGTGTCAACAATCCCAAAATACTGGTAAAGTTTATTAAGTAAAAGTTCTCTATTGACAACTTCAAATGCCCGTTTTAAATCGAGAAAGACAGTTACTACAGCTTCACCTTTGTCTATGGAATATTTAAAATCATTAATTATGTTTTGTAAAGCCGTCTCACATGAACGATTTTCTCTAAATCCGGATTGGTTATCGTGCAGCAATTTATTACTGTTTATAAATTCAGTAAGTTGGTCATGAACTACTACTTCTAAAATTTTTTCCAGAGACGGTAATGTGTTTATAGGTCTATGCTCTTCCGCTAATTTCGTTCCTGAAACTTTCGGTACAGGAATTATTAGTGATGTTTTCAACATTTCTGGGAATTCTCCGCTATTCAACGATGTGTTAATAATATGTAATAATGGATACCCGATGACTTCAAATGTATTTTTTATTAATTTAAAGTCAATTTCATCCTCAGAACATTTATTTTGTTGTTGAAAAATAATTTTACGTAATTTGGAGAGATTTATGACATTAAATTCTTTAAAAAATATATTTGGCTGTAAAGCTCTGTTCTCAAAGAAAGCATTTCTATTAAGGTAGTGGGCGTTATTTTTTAACCCATCTATAATTATATTAACACTAGAAATAAAATATTTATCAAGTTCTTCTTCCAAGTACATACTTTTTTCCACTCCTCCTATCTTAAGAGAGGATATGTTATGACTGTCTTTTGGTTTTATTATATTTTTTAATGTTCGCCACATTAATTTTGGATTATTCTTTAGATTATCTATTTTATTTTCATAGTATTTTTGTTTTTTATTTCTTAAGATTCTTACAGCCTCGTTGAGATTATTAGTATAGGTTCGCCAGTTTTCCCTATTTCCGTTTATTTTATACTGCTTATATGCTAGCTCTCTATTTTTTAATGCTTCTTTAATGATATCATTAAACCATTCATTATATTTCATTTCTCGTTTTTTTATGGTCGGACACTCGTTATCCAGTGCAGTTTTTATATTAGCGAATGATTGAAATACATTATTAGTAGAAGTACAGTCATACATCCAATCAGCATCGATTAAGTTTAATGAAATTTTATTATAATCTATATGATGTAATAGAATCGAATTTCACTCACTTCTAATTGTTGTATCATCATGAAACTTGACAATTGTGTACTGCTTTGAAAACAACATAATATACTGTACTCAACATTATAAAATTTTCAAAATGGCGGCCGCCCCAAGATGGTGGATAATCCTTTTCTTTACAACCACCTTGATATGGGTATCAAATAAAAGGGCTTGACAAGCAGAAAACGATAAGATGAGTGACATCATACTAAATGGGCTATGGCGGATCACCTATTTTGTAAAACAAGTTTGGTTCTGATCTATAATGCTTCTTAACATGCTTCTATTAACTTGACCTGAAACACTGTAATCAAATCTTATAACTCACTTTTCACCCACTTCCAGTTGTTGTATTGACTTGAAATTTGACATGTGTATATGGTATTTTCATTTAATATCAGATTCTACTAAAAATTGGTATGTCGGCATTTTTGGGGCCGCAGATTGCCAATATGTGATCGAAACTCAAAAATTCAAAAGGGCAGCATCAATATGGCGGTAAAACTTTATCATTTATCGTCTGATTCGACTAAAAAATCGGTATCTGAGGGTTATTGAGGTTGCAGATTGCAATTATTTGGTCCAAATTTAACAATTCAAAATGGCGGCGTAAAAGTGGCCCATAGGTTTTGTACTTTATGGTCTGATTCGTATAAAAATCGGTATCTAGGGCTTTTCGAGGTCGCAGATTAGAAATATTTAGTCGAAATTCAAGAATTCAAAATGACGGCTTCAGGATCAAGAATAGGTTTTGTTATTTATAGTTAAGAAATTTTATCCAACAAATTGGAATAAAGCTAATGAGCAGAAAATACCTAAATAAATAATTTAAAAAAAATAAGAAACACGCTTTTAAAGACAAACTGAGACTATTTAAAGATAAAGTTAGTAATAATAATTATGTTAAGAAACGTAAAAGTGTGGAGCGTTCAAAGTACCTTGAGAAACGGAAACTTTCAGTCACCAGGCGCCCCACGGTTTTACGTTTCTTAACATAATTATTGTTATTATTATCTTCTTTATTTTGCATTTAAACAGTTTCCGTTTGGTTTTAAAAGCGTGTCTTTTAATGTTATTAAATTATTTATTTATTTAAAATTAAACGCAAACTATTTATTTTACATTATCTGTTTTATATCTCACCTATTATTCGTCAGTCAGGATTTGCTCTTCGTTCATATAGTACAACACTTAAAGTCGTAAAAAAATCCTTTCGTATAAATAAATCACCCAGTCCATACATCGAGTTCGGCTGTAACCGTTTATGAAAGTTTATTTGATAACAGCCAGCACGCAAACAAGAGTTGAGAATTTGTAAAACTGTGATTTGAATACCTTGGTTAAGCGGGAGGGTTTGCTCTACTCAATTTAGTTCCCGCGTAGAAGGCCATAAAACCATAAAACGCGATTTATAAGTTTATTGCAGGCTGCCTCTCATTTGTGAGGCTGCAAAATGTGAGCTTTTACACCTTCTTATAAATCTGCTTCATATAAAGCTTTATCTTTGTACGCACGTCTTCTGTATTATGTAATAATTTTTATTATGATAATATGTTTTGTTAAAAAATCGATCGAGGGTGACTTTAATGCGTGGTACTTAATTATTCGAGAAAGGAGTAAAATATTATTGTGCTTTTTATTATAATATTTACATAAGGTGACTGTACTTTCGACAGTTAAGTCATTATCAAAGATTGATTCAAAGTAGAATGAAGTACGAAAAGTCGGGTACATACTTCAGTAATTTGTTGCACCAATTCGTATTAAGTTTGGAAATAAGAAGGTGGGTATTTAAGTATAATGGAAATTAAATGCACATGCAAATTATCAATTTATTTATTTATTTAACAATACACTACCCAACAGGGCATTCCAATTACAGGGTAGGAAATAATAAGTACTTACAAATAGAACGAGTATGAGAGTAGAAACAATAGAATATAAAACATACAGATAAAAATAAAGATAAAACAAAAATTTTCAATTATGCAGTTAATCTTTTTAGCGCAGCTGCATTGCAGCGGAATATATCAAACTGGTCTTGCCTATTATACTATACTATTATAGTTCTCGCACATTTTGTATAGTGCCGAAAATTTCTGCACGTTAGTTCTGGGAGTCGGCAGAAAGAATATTGAGTTCTGCCCAGAACCTGGTCTAGATGTCCGAAAATTTAGTAAACTTAAGATAGCGCCGCAATCTGTTATGTTATGTAATATTTTAAAAGGGAAAATTTGTGAAATAGTTCTGCGAGCCTCCACTCGATAGTGAACATCTATTTAACAGTACAGTTTAAGGAAAACCAAGAGCAGAATAGACACCATCTTCCTTATAACTCAAAGTCTATAAAAAGAGCCTACAAATTCTCTCTATGGCCTATACAGTGTGTCCCAGGATAGATGTAACAAGGGTGCAATGGACCAAATATTTTGGAATGGTCTTTGGGAATTGTGTCCTGCTTGTTGTAAAACTAAAGTATACCAAAAATGACTTGATTTGGTGTTTTACAGGGTGTTTTATTAGCAAAGTTGTAAAAATCACAACTAATACAGTACCTTTATTTTTCAACATATGAAAAAATTCAATTAAGAAAAGTTGTTTAGAATGCAATTTTATACCTCTGTACCAAATTTCAGGAATATAAAATTATTTTTTTGAAATTTCCCAGTTTTTCAATAAATTAGTATTTTATTTTGAACCATTTAATTGAAACTGCATAGGAATTATTTTTGAGAATTAATATTTAAAGTTATGTAGAAGCTAAAGGTAGGCTAGGAGAAAAGCAGTGGATACACATTTATCATTTATTATTGACATATCTGTCAAACGTAGTCAATATTATCCTTAATTTCTGTTTCAAATTAACGAACCAACCATAAAAATTAAGTAAAAATGGTACTCACAGTGCGTGAAAAAATTTATATTGTGCAATGCTACGGACTTGGCGGTGAAAACTCGCTAAGAGAAGTGGTAAACCAATTTAATTTGAAATTTCCAAATACTGCTTTGTCAGGTACTCAGGCTATGGGAATAATTAAAAAGTTTCTGGCTACTGGTAGTGTTCTTAACATGAAAAGAAAAATAAAATCATATGATGAAGACAATATTGGGGCTATTATAGCTCATGCCTCTGTTATAGAAAATCCTAGGATGCCACTAGAAGAGAGGAGGTCAGCTCTTATTAATATTAGCAAGCCTGAACTCCAAAGAATTTACAAGTCAAAGAAAATTAGGGCATATAAAGCAAATTATAAACATACGCTTGAAGAGGGAGATGACTTCCGTAGGTTGGATTTTTGTTTGACCATTGGAGAAAAAATAATGGAAGAGAGATTTTTTCATCATTTCATAATTTTCTTAGATGAATCCACATTCACAACCAATGGTGTTGCTTTATCTAGAATTGTCGGCTTTGGGCTTCTGAAAATCCAAATTTTAGAATTCATTGTAGAAGACAATATTATAAAAAAGTGAATGTGTGGTGTGCAGTTTCTTATCACGTTGGAGTTATTGGACTTTATTTCACTGAGGGAAGGTTAAATCAGCATACTTATTTGCAGCTTCTTAAAAGATTTTCTGAAGAACATTTAAATATTTTAAAAGATATGCCTTTAGTTAATTTTCAACATAATGATTGCCCTGGCCACTCCACAGAAATGGTTAATCGGTGGTTGAATTTAAATTTTGGAGAAAATTGGATTGCCAGGAATGGAACGATCAAGTGGCCGACGAGATTCCCAGACCTATCAATATTGAATTTCTTTTAATGGGGTCGCCTCAAGCAGTTGGTTTACGCTGAACCACTTCCTAACGATGTAGCAGTATTGAAGCAGAGAATTACAAATGCCGTAAACTCCATACCGTTAAATCATATTCGAAACAGTTTTAAGGGATTTAGGCGAAAGATCGAAATGTATGTGGATGTGGGTGGTAGCTACGTCGAATAATAAAAAAAATTGTAAGCATTGCTTTGTATTGGTCAATAATTAACAATAAATTTACAATTAGTTCGATTAACATTATACCTTCTTACATCTCGTATATTCAATTTTTTATTTACCAATAGCCTACTTTTTGAGATGATTAACATTTGCTCCTACACAACTTTAAGTATGAATTCAACTCTTAATTCGCAAAAAATGGGAAGTTTCAAAAAAGTTATTTTATATTCCTGAAATTTGGTATAAAGGTATAAAATTGCATTCTAAATAACTTTTCTTAGTGGAATTTTCATATTCTGAAAACTAAAGGTACTTTATTAGTGGTGATTTTTACAACTTTGCTGATAAAACATCCTGTCATTTTTGGTATACTTTAGTTTTACAACAGGCAGGACTCAATCCCTAAATACCATTCTAAAGTTCCAAAATTTTAGGTCCATTACACCTCCTGTTACATCTATCCTGGGACACACTGTATATGTGTGTTGTAATGCAATGGAGTGACCAAGTAATTGAAGAATATTCCAATTCGGATCGAGCAGAAGATTGATATAGTAGTTTCAGTGCGTTAATATTGTTAAAATGGCTTAGAACATCGTATAATGAATCCTAGTGTTCTAAAACTTTCATAAGTGATGTATTTATATTGCAATTAAATGATAGTTTGGTGTCAAATGTTACACCTAGGTCGTGGAAAGTTGATAGACGTATAAGCATGAATCTTCTATAAGGTAACTAAGTTTTACATATTGGTGTTTACTAGTAAAAGGTAGAGCATTGCACTTCCTTATACTCAACTGTATTTTGTTTAAATTACAACTCTCAATATTTTTTATCAAGGGTTCTTTGTAACACCACACAATCACTCACATCATTTACTTCATTTTATAACTTCATATCGTCTGCGTATAAAAGACACTCGATATCAAATTCACCTCCAATGTCTTAATGATATTAAAGAATAACGGGCCTAAAACAGAGCCTTGGGGTACACTCGAGATAGGTACGAATCAAGTTATAATTTAAAAACTAACAACACATTTCTTGATAAATTCGTCCCTTAAAGAAACCGTGCTAGTATTTAGTAATGGGAAGAAAATATTGGTTGAATTTCTGGAGCTTTTTAGAAATTGTAGATAATCGTTATAGGTCTGTAATTCTCAATTTTATTTTTTTACCTTTTTTATATACAGTGTGAACCTAAATAAACGCACAAAATTCATATCTTTGATATGCGTCATTTGTCAACAAATCCTCGAACAAGTCGATTTTAGTTTTGTAATTGCTACATTTTGTCACTATACCAAAATTTATGACGTTGGTTTTTAAGTAATGACGTCATCATAATTTTTTTTAATGGAAACAAACATTTTTGTTTACTGTTTTTGGTGGTAAATTCCTTTAGCTTTCTGGTTATATAAAAAAAATGATATTACCTAAGCCATTCTTTTGGAAAAAACATTTTTATTGATTGAGGAAGCCGTTACTCTGTGGTAATCCATAACAACAACGAAATTGAGTAAAACACTACTATGTTTTTACCACTATATTTGCACAAAAACGTGACTGCAGTTTCAACCCTTTTTTAGGTCATTTTCAAACAAATGACCTAAAAAGGGTTGAAACTGCAGTCACGTTTTTGTGCAAATATAGTGGTAAAAAATCGGTAAAGGTCTTTAAATACACAGAACTTCCCTCGTTATTTGTGCATGGCGGTCACTCTAAAAAATTAATAATTACGAAATCACATTGAGAATAATAATCGGAATATAGTTATTGCTATTATTACAAAGAAAACTTGATAAGTTTTGGTCAAAAAAATATACAGTTTGCTCATCCAACAGCAAAAGCTCAATACTAATAAACAGGTGCCACATATGGCAGGCTTGCGCAAATACCTTTACAAATGTCCACCATGACTGAATTATTTCTTGGGATGACCACCCTGTACATTTTCCAAAAATGTCAAACGTAGAAATTTTAAATTTGAGCAAAAAGGAAAGTTTCCGTCTATTCTATAATAGTGGTAAAAGAAGTTTAAGATTAAAAAATTACACATTTTTACTTCCCTCGCATACCGAAGGGAAGTATTGTATTCGAGAAAAAATCACCCTCCGAGATTTTTTCGGATTCTGACGTTTCAGAACACGTAGATTCCGAAAATATAGGTTTTTCAATTCCGTCAGTCTGTCTGTCTGTCTGTCTGTCTGTCTGTCTGTCTGTCTGTCTGTTGGTGTATTTACTAAAAAACTACTTGACAGAGAGCAGTCAAATTTGGTAGGTAGTTAACCCTACTGTCAGCGAAGAACTGGTAGAATTTTCACTGAAAAATATACAGGGTGGACCGTCTAAACGGAATAAATAGTGAAAAAAATTTTTTTTTGCTCAAATTTAAAATTTCCACGTTTCATGACGCGCTAAACCTATTTCAGGAAAAAAAAATTTTGAAAATTTTTTTCAAACATTTTTGAAAAAATTTTTACCAAGATGAAAAAAATTTGTTTTTGCTCAAATTTAAAATTTCTACGTTTCATGACACGCTTAACCTATTTCAGGAAAAAACATTTTGAAAATTTTTTTCACCAATATTTTTGAAAAAAATTTTACTACTAAAATGAATTTTTTTTTCTTTCTTCAAATTTAAAATTTTCACGTTTCATGGCATTCTAAGCCTGATTAAAAAAAAAGTTTTTTGAAATTTTATCACTAAGATAGAATTTTTCTTTCTTTGTTCAGATTTTAAAAAAAAATTTGCAACATTTTGTTACCAGTTTGGAAAAAAATTTAACACCAGAATGCTCAAATTTAAATGACATTCTAAACCTAGGTGTTTCAGAAAAAAAATTTTGAAAATTTTTTTCACCAACATTTTTCAAAAAGTTTTTACCACTAAAATAGATCGAATTTTTTTTTATTTGCTCAAATTTAAAATTTTCACGTTTCATAGCATTCTAAACCTATTTTAAAAACACATCATTTTTAATTTTTAAACTTTTTTTAGCACTACTATAGAACAGAAGGAAACTTTCCTTTTTGCTCTAATTTAAAATTTCTACCTTTGACATTTTAAACCTATTTCAGAAGAAAAAAATTTGAAAATTATTTTACCATCTTTTGAAAAATTTTAAAAAAATTAAACTTTTTAACCACCACTATACTTCCACTCCATTACGTGAATATTGGATTGAAAATGTGACAGATGGCAATAACATCTGGCATATGCACCTATTATACTTTTATTGAAAAATGTACAGGGTGGTCATCCCAAGAAATAATTCAGTCATGGTGGACATTTGTAAAGGTATTTGCGCAAGCCTGCCATATGTGGCACCTGCTATTTAGTATTGAACTTTTGCTGTTGGATGAGCAATCTGTATATTTTTTTGACCAAAACTTATCAAGTTTTCTTTGTAATAATTGCAATAACTCTACTCCGATTATTATTCTCAATGTCATTTCGTAATTATTATTTTTTTAGAGAGACTGCCATGAACGAGGGAAGTTCTGTGTAAATACCTTTACCGATTTTTTTTAAATAGGTTTAGAATGTCATGAAACGTGAAAATTTTAAATTTGAGTAAAAAAAGTTTCCATCTATTCTAGTGTTAATTTTTTTTTCCAAACTGGTAACAAAATGTTGCAAATTTTTTTTTTCCGAAATTGGTTTGGAATGTCATGAAACGTGGAAATTTTAAATTTGAGCAAACCAAATTTTTCGTCTATTCTATAGTAGTGATAAATAGATTAAAAAAGTTTTCAAATTTTTCTAAAAATGTTTCAAAAACATTTTTAAATTTGTTTGAATAGTTTTAGAATGCCATGGAAACGTGGATAGTTTAAATCTGAACAAAGAAAAAAATTCTATCTTAGTGGTAAAATTTTTTAAAAATAGTAAACAAAATTTCTAATTTTTCTTTTAAATAGATTTAGAACGCTATTAAATGTGGAAATTTTAAATTTGAAGAAATAAAAAAAAAAACATCTATTTTAGTGGTAAAAAAAATTTCAAAAATGTTGGTAAAAAAAAATTTCAAAAAATGTTCACATTTTGTTTTTCTGAATCAGGCTTAGAATGCCATGAAACGTGGAAATTTTAAATTTGAAGAAAAAAAAAATTATCATTTTAGTAGAAAAAAATTTTTCAAAAATGTTGGTAAAAAAAATAATTTTTTTTTTAATAGTTTTAGAATGCCATGAAACGTAGAAATTTTAAATTTGAGCAAAAAAAAATTTTTATCTTGGTAAAAAAATTTTCAAAAATGGTGAAAAAAATTTTCAATTTTTTTTTTTCAGAAATAGGTTTAGCGTGTCATGAAACGTGGAAATTTTAAATTTGAACAAAAAATTTTTTCTTTATCTTGGTAAAAATTTTTTCAAAAATGTTGGTGAAAAAAATTTTCAAAATTTTTTTTTCCCGAAATAGGATTAGCGCGTCATGAAACGTGGAAATTTTAAATTTGAGCGAAAAAAAAAAAATTTTCACTATTTATTCCGTTTAGACGGTCCACCCTGTATATTTTCCAGTGAAATCCAGTTCTGCGCTGACAGTAGCGTCAACTACCTGCCAAATTTGACTGCTCTCCCTCAAGTAGTTTTTTAGTAAATGCACCAACAGACAGACAGACAGACAGACAGACAGACAGACAGACAGACAGACAGACAGACTGACGGAATTGAAAAACCTATATTTTCGTAATCTACGTGTTCTGAAACGTTAGAATCCGAAAAAATCTCGGAGGGTGATTTTTTCTCGAATACAATACTTCCCTTCGGTATGCGAGGGAAGTAAAAAGATAGTAGTGTTTTACTCAATTTCGTTAACATTTTTATTGATTAATACCTTACATAAGTAATTGTGAGAAAAAAACCATCTCAATTGCTCAAATTGCGACCCTCCAACTACTATGGATATTGAATATAACAAACATTCTTAGAGCTGTGTATTTGTCATACACAGAAAAAAAGATTTTTCAAAAAAAGCCTTGAAAAAGGAAGCACCTCAGATTTCCGAAACGTCGGCGAAATATTTAATTTCAAGTTTTTATACTTATTTGTGTTGTTTATTTGAAAAAACCAACCTCTAACTGATCCTTTGACGTAAACGTCACAGGCGTAGAGGTTATTTACTAGTAACATACTGGTTAATTGTGATATATTTTGTAGATTCCCCTAGCACCGCTTAAAAAGAAAACATACATGTGGCAGGAAGTCCCAAAGAATTGAAGAAAAAAAATAAGATGATGCCACAAATAACATTTACACAATATCTAAAACAATTAAATATTATAATTTACAAATATTTCAAAAATAAAAACAGAGAACTGTTGTTCATTCGAAAATACCAATTGACATATCGGAATTCTCGGTGAATAGAGAACACCTTTTACTGAAACTTCTTCCCCGACTGTACTGCGTTCATAGTTAAGAAAGTTGTCTCTCTCCAACAGCGACGATATTTCTCCTCTCTCTGCGCGGATATCGGCCATCCTACAATGGTTTACTTGTAAGTTACAAAATTACTGTATTCTGCAAACGAAAGGGCGAAGGATACTGAAAAAATCTAAAATTTAATCAAGGAACCAATCGATAGATTTCTCGCTGATCATGCTCTCAGCTTCTTAGGAACGGTTCCAAAGACTGAAGTTCTTGAGTTCGGCTCCTCGTTATACAGGGTGTTGCATCATCAGAGGGACATAGCTTAATAGGAGGTAGAGAACATCAGTGGTAACCGGAACCTCCCATAGAAATGTCTCATTGGGCCTTCACTACGAAATTACAGGGTGTTAAATAATTTTTGGCCAAACCTGTTTTTTGTCATAACTTTGACAGGAAATGAAATAACGGATTCATATTTGGTACGGCTAATGTAAAAATGAGCCCCAAGAGGTACATGTATAAAAAAAAATATATTCAGGTCCGGACTCACTATAATTTATGTTTCTTCTTTGCATCAATAAAACATCACCCTGTATATATTTTTTTGAAATTTCGATACGATATTCGAAAAGAGCATGAAAAAACAAACAAAATGGCCTATTTCATTTTTTTGTTACACCTTCGTGGTTATTTAAATACGTTGTTAAATGTGCAAGAAAATGGATTACAGAACCCTATTAAATGAGAGGCACGTGAAATAAATAGTTTTATAACTAAAATTTGCAAAAATTCTATTGAGCCTAGGTGGTCTGGGTGAATCCTAATTCCGGCAAGTTTTAAAGGTCCATTTTGGTAAAAAACTGTGGTCCTAATAAGTAATCGGGTATGAAATAACAAAATTTTTAATCAATCACAGTAGGCTTGTTCAAAGAATAAAAGTGACAGATAATTTAAACCATATAGGCCTAAGCAACCAGTTACTTTGATCAAGAAAATCATCAACATTTTATACTTAATAAAAATTGGAAGAGAACAAACTAAAATCTAAATAAATAAAATATTTTCCATTCAATTAACAATAAATAACAAAACAATAACTAAATGTGTTTAAAAATAAAACGTAATTGACACTAAAGTAAATTTTCAAAATGTCATCACCCAAATTCTGTGCATTTTCTTGCGCGTTTAGAAAGGTCACCAATCAATCACGTATCATTTCTGGATTATTCCGTATTTCGTCGCAGGTTGTAACGATGCGCTGGATTAAATGTTGTCTACTTTCAATTTCAATGCTATAAACCTCGTTTTTTAAGTGGCCCCATAAAAAGTAATCACAAGGGTTACAATCAGGAGATCTTGGTGGCCATTCATGTGGACCCCCGCGTCCAATCCATCTATTAGGATACACATTGTTTAAGTGTTCTCTTACTTGAAGGTTAAAATGTGGTGGGGCCCCATCATGCTGAAACAACATGCCTCTTATACCGATATTTTCTAACATATTCGGTAAAATGTTTTGAAGAAAATCAAAGTAAATTTCACCATTCAATCTTTCTTCAAAAAAATGTGGCCCTATCAAATGTCTATTCACAAGTCCGACCCAAACATTTACAGAAAACCTGTGTTGCGAACGGCGTTGGCGCACCGCATGTGGGTTTTCCTGTGCCCATTTATGATTATTTCGTGAATTGTTTACTCCATCCCTTGTAAATTGTGCCTCATCCGTAAATAAGGTTCTGTAAATGACTGGGCGATGATTAGACAACCAACGACAAAATGCCAGGCGGGGGATATCGTCGCCTTGTTGAAGACGCTGTACCTGCTGGATATGATATGGATGGTAACGTTCTCTTTTTAGGGTTCTCCATACTCGCCAATGAGGAATACCAGTTGCCAAACTGATTCGTCTAGTGCTCATATTTGGGTTTTCTTGAACTACGTTTATAATATTGTTTTGTTCCTGCACACCTTGTTGTAAAACACGCTCCACAACTGCAGAAGTAGGAAACTTTCCGTGTTGTCTTGCATACTGGAACACCGTACTAAAGGTTTTATGATTAGGGCATCGACGACCAGGAAAACGCAGCCGATATTCTCTTTCCGCCGACCTACCATTTCCATTACAGAAACCATAGATGAATATTATGTCAGCATATTCCCCGTTTGTAAATTTTACTGGCATATTTAAATTATTTTCACAAGTTTTCACTAACTAAATGCGGATTATTGACACATTAAATTACTAACAAACAATTATTCAACTGTTTAGGAGATTTCTTTTTATTATCTGTCACTTTGAACAAGCCTACTGTGATTGATTAAAAATTTTGTTATTTCATACCCGATTACTTATTAGGACCACAGTTTTTTACCAAAATGGACCTTTAAAACGTGCCGGAATTAGGATTCACCCAGACCACCTAGGCTCAATAGAATTTTTGCAAATTTTAGTTATAAAACTATTTATTTCACGTGCCTCTCATTTAATAGGGTTCTGTAATCCATTTTCTTGCACATTTAACAACGTATTTAAATAACCACGAAGGTGTAACAAAAATATGAAATAAGCCATTTTGTTTGTTTTTTTTGCTCTTTTCGAATATCGTATCGAAATTTCAAAAAAATATATACAGGGTGATGTTTTATTGATGCAAAGAAGAAACATAAATTATAGTGAGTCCGGACCTGGATATATTTTTTTTATACATGTACCTCTTGGGGCTCGTTTGTACATTAGCCGTACCAAATATGAATCCGTTATTTCATTTCCTGTCAAAGTTATGACAAAAAACAGGTTTGGCCAAAAATTATTTAACACCCTGTAATTTCGTAGTGAAGGCCCAATGAGACATTTCTATGGGAGATTCCGGTTACCACTGATGTTCTCTACCTCCTATTAAGCTATGTCCCTCTCATGATGCAACACCCTGTATACCTGGGCGCTGCTACGCTTGGTTGCACATTCGTTGTGCTCCGTTGATCGTGACCGATTACATTACTTGGCAAAGCTAGTCTCCATGTATTGCTTAGTCGATACCCATCTTCTCTGTTAAAATTGTTCTTATTATTTTTTATTTTAGTTTTTTATTTATTTTTTCATAATTTCCAGTGATTCCCTAATAATTCTTGGGTAATAACGTGCACTTCTGTCCAATATCCTAATGGTCTCGTATTTGATCTTATGGTTCTCATTATGATGAACATGTTCTGCTACAGCCAACTTATCTGTGTATCCGAGTCTAGTATATCTCTGATGTTCCTTGATTCTGCACTGGATACTTCGCCCTGATTGTCCGCATATACAGTTCAACTGGTAAACACCTTTCGTCAACAGTTTAGGGATGGGGTCCTCGCTTGAGGGAAGCAACTGTTGTATTTTCTTCACTGTTCGAAAACGTACACCTATTTTCTTTTTTGATAGAATTCTTCTTAGCCTATCCGTGACTCCGGCGACGAATGGTAAGCACGCATATGTTGCAGGTTGTTCCTTTTCTTCAGTTATTGTTCTTCTCTGTCTGTTAATAATCCGTTGCATATCTCTTTGCTTGTAACCTTTCTTTTCTACTGCTTGTTGGACTTTTTTAAGATCCTCGGGTGTGCTCTTTTCGTCACATATTTTTGTAGCTCTGTGGAACAAAGTTCTTATCTCCGACCTCTTTTGTTGTGGATGGTGGTGTGATGTAGCATGCAGGTAACGATCAGTATGCGTTTTCTTAATATAAACTCCATGGGCCAGTTTCCCATTGCTTGAACGGTTCACCAATACATCTAAGAAAACCTGCCTCTTGTTCGGTCTCCATCGTAAACTTGATATTTGGATGACGATTGTTTAAATGATGATACAAAATTAAATGATAATTGATCGTTTCTTATTCAACTTCATTTAATCTGCACATGATTTTCGTTTTTAATAATTTTAAATATGACTTAATTAATTTCTGTAATTTATTTAAATCAAATTTGCCATTGGCATAATTAATACGTACTTTATTTTCGTTTCTAACACACACGTGTGCAATATAAAATTTTATCCAATACTTTCTTTTAATGAAATTTAATTTGAATGATATTTTTATAAATTTGACAACTTACTTGATAAATTACTGCTTGTAAAAATTATTGTTATTGAGAAGGTCATGGTCAATGGTTGCAATGGTATTCACTGTTATTTACTGTTTACTAGTTTATACACATAACCTACAAATAAAGTTACAAAATAATCATTAGTTGTGAAAATTATGCACCTTCTTCAATGTGGAAAAAGTATTCAATGCTGAAGGCAACTTTAAAAGTTGATAAAAATATTTATATTTCTAAATATGGAAAACTGATTATTTAAAAAGTGAGTCAAGAACTTACAAACAAAGGTCGCTACTTTTACATTCTCCCACTAGTGACTTTTTGAATATTTTCTCACTAGTATGTAATTCATCACATTCTGTATCTAAAATCACCATAGTAATAGCCATATTCTAAGCATGTGTTGGAAAAATAAGATTTAATTCCATTATGCAATTTATTTAGAAATCTGCTGTCGACAATAGATACTTTAATAATTTCAGTGGTATGCAATGTTTCTTGCTACTCTTGAGAACAATTCTTGAGCAAAACAGACAGATAAACAGACGGACGGACATTTTGAAAATTGTTCAGAATTTGACCACTAACACAATAATATGAACATTTCTTTCTCTGTGATTCATATTTACGTTTTAGACAAGTACCGATTATTGATTTAGCAGGATTCTGACGATGAGGAAATACAAACAACGCATTGTTTACTGCAAAGTTTTTATCGAGGAACATCACATTGAGACCGATATACCTAACAATAACCCTATTGTTAGCATAAACTCTTTCATTGAAGATGAGGTTATTCGGGCTCTAAAACGAATTAAACCCAAAATGACGATCGGTCCTGATTCCATTCCAGCTTTTTTATTAAAGGATTGCGCTATCATCTTTGCATATCCTCTAACTCTAATTTTTAACTTAATCTTAAAAAACTGCCTATTTCCTGACCTATGGAAATATTCCAAAATATGTCCCATCTTCAAAAAGGGAAACAAACTAGATATTGAGAACTTTAGAAAAATCTCTGTAATTTGTAACTTCTGTAAAGTCTTAGAAATATTACTTCATGATAGAATATGTCATTCGATTAACACCAAAATCTGTATTAATCAACATGGATTTATGAAAGGGCGTTCAACAACAACAAATTTATTCTGTGTAACTCAATATATTTCTGAATCCTTAGATGAACGTGGGCAGGTAGATGTCATATATACCGATTTCTCCAAAGCGTTTGATAGACTTGATCACCAGTTGTTACTTAATAAATTAGAAAAAATCGGCTTCTCATATTCTTTGCTCCTTTTGTTTAAATCATATTTAATGAATAGGAGTTGCATTAAATGGGTTCAAATCGATCGAATTTGCTGCCACATCTGGAGTTCCCCAGGGATCTATTCTGGGGCCCTTGTTTTTTAACATATTTATTAACGACATAGTGAACGAAATTAATTTGCCTCACCTTTTACATGCCGACGATCTAAAAATTTTCACAGTAATTGATGAAATCGATGACTGTTTTCAACTTCAGACTTCTCTTGACAAAATAAACACCTGGTGTATAGTAAATAAATTATTCATGAATCCTAGTACTTAAATGTAACGTAATGTCCTTTTCTTTGAAAACATCACCTTTTATTTTTGATTACAGGTTAGATAATGTCATACTTCAAAGACCTATAACATTTCGCGACCTCGGCGTAACTTTTGATAGTAAATTATCCTTCACTGATCATATCGATACCATTTTGTCCGAAGCCTCCAAAGCCCTTGGATTCATCGTTCGTACTAGTCGAGAGTTCACTAATACTGATACTCTGAAAATTCTTTATCAATTCTTCGTCAGATCGAAACTTGAGTACGCATCGCTAATTTGGAGTTCCAGTTATGATGTTCACAAGAATAACTTGGAGGCCGTTCAACGTAGATTTCTTAAATTACTGTGGTTCAAATCCGACGGTACCTATCCAGTGATTGGTTTTCCGCAAAGTAACTTGCTTGAAAGATATTCTATGACTACTCTTGAGGATAGGCGTACGTACTTTTCTCAAGTATTTTTGTTTAAATTACTACACAATGATTTTGACGCACCCGGAATAATTAGTAAGCTTAATTTTCACGTTCCCAGATTAACCTCTCGTAATCACCAAGTTTTCTATTTACCTACGCCGCGTACCAACGTACTAAATAATTCACCTTTATATACGATTTGCAGTACTTCTAACAAATTATGTAACGACTTCGATATTTTTAATTGCAGCCTTAGTGATATAAAACAAAATGTTCTAAATTAAATAACCAGTGAGTGTCTTTGTTTTTCTTAATTTGCTTTGAATCAGATATGTGTATATATGTATATAGTTTTTATATTTAAACATTTCCCATGTTATTTTTTTCTCTTTCTTCGTATCATTAGTTATTCATAGTTCGTACATTTAAGTAACTTTTTTCTTCATTTTACTTCCTTTCTATGTTGATGTATATTATGTAATTAATGCTTTGTATGCCTTTATTCCTGTTCTGTAATTGGGTATCTTACCTGTAGAACAGAGTATGCAATAAATAAATAAATAAATTAATTAATTAATAGCAAGAACTTTGTGACAACATTAATCATTTTTTTTATTGGTTTTTACATAGCCAACTTAACTATTACATATTAAATTACCTACTCTAATACAAATATCGTTTTAGTCGTTGCGAAGACTATAATAATAAAGATGTAATAAAATGCTTACAATCTTACGAAAATAATAATAAATTAGTCATGGTTGCATCAATACGATTACTAATAAATATACCTTATAGAATAGTTCAAATCTTAAAACATATCTATTTCAGGCATCTCAAGCGAGTTAGTTTCTATCTAACTTAGATTACTTTATCATCACTTCTCAAGTGTGGGTTCATTTCGAGATTTTCCGTTTCATAGAGCAATTCTCTACACGGTTTCACTCGTCTAGTGTAAGGTTTCTTTATTACAGCAAACGTACAGGGTGACCGATGAAAGTATGTGTAGAAAATTTATCATATAGATTATTATACTACGATGATGACACATATTGCGACAATTGTTATCATTTTTGCATAACTCAAAAACTACTTTATCACTATTATCTTATACTAGGCGAGTCTGCCTGGGGAAAAAGAGGTGATTTTTACAAATTTTGTATACCATTTGAGTTAGCAACGGATTCTTATAGAAAAAATTCCGCTGAACAAGATTCTCTTATGAAAAATTTTCCTAAACCGCGAGCTTCATGGTCAAATAATTGTTTAAACAATTTTTTTTCGTTCTTATTTAATAAAATGAAAACGGTTTGACGGACTCGAAAAAATCTCGATTCAATCGAAAGATATTTTCAATACGCGTCGGGCAAAACTCATTTTGTCAACCCGTTCATTTGTTATAGCCAAAATAAATTTCTTAATTAAAAAGTTAGATATCAAAGAATATACCATATCTTTTTTGGTCAGATGTCTTCAACACTTTTTGATTGTTCAATTGGCATAATTTGTTAATTAGCAAATAACTTTATTTTCGAAAGTTTGATCGACTTTAAACGATAAATATTGATGTTGAGCATAACCCCCATAAAAGTCTGCACGAACGTTTTGCTTTTGGTTATAAATAAATATATAAATAAATAATTCATTTCCCAGTCAGATTCTGTACAGAATATTGGTATGTCAGATAATTGTATAAATTAGGTAGATAAGACAAAGTAGACAAAAAAGAAAAAGATGCATATACCAACATCGTGTACATATTAGAAAAGATAACTCTAGAAACAGAGGACAGACAAGCAAAGACAACTAACATTAATACGGAAAATAAGACAGCAATAATAACAATTACAAACAAATTTTATGGTGAAGGATTTAGACAAAATATTCGGCTATGCAGTTATATGGTCGATTGAGAAAGTAGCGTTTTATTTTGTTTTTAAAAACGGTTCTTGCTTTTATACCTTTCTATACCTGTGGTAACTGGTTATACAACTTGATACCCATGTAATATGGACCTTTCTCGTACAATGTGGATGTGTGTTTTGGAATACATAGTGAATGGGCTTGTTTATTTAAAGGTTTGGTTATTTAAAGTTTAAATTAGTTTTGCAAATTAACAAATGGAATATCTCGGCTCTGGGTAGGCGTATCGAAATGGGGTTTTGTGCATATGAAAGTGCTTGAAAAAAAGGAAAATTTTGAGATCAGGAACAACTTGATCGGATACCAGAACCGGAAATAAAAGTGACATTGCGTGAGAGGTTCTAATTTGTTTATTAACAAGTTTTTGGACACGAGGTTCAGTGCAAATGAAAGCTAACAAGTTTTTCCATCAACTGTAAAAAGTCCTACAAAAAATGTTTAATCCCTGAAGAGTTATACGCGTTTTTGACCCTTAAAAAAATCGCTCCCGCAACGTGAAAATAGTAAGATTTGACGCGCAATGGGGTGGCGGGATCGATACCCGGTGTGGGCAATTTTTTTTTGTTGTCAAATTTTTTTTCGTACAATAAAATATTTCCTATAATAAAATAATTTTTAAATTGTAAAAAACGCTATAAATAATTATTTATTCTTGAGAACTTCGTTAAATCCGTAACTCTCGAGCTGATGCTGTGCACCTGCTTGGTATGCTCTACATTTCTTATATCTAAATCATGGAACCCTCCTCAAATTAAATAAAACAAGCCTTCTCTTTCACAGAAAGTAGTATAAAAACAAAAACTACCGACAAACCCTCGTTGGACAAGAACAATCATATGTTTGCTGCAAGATAGCTATTTATTTAATGAAAGTTGCAAATTAAAAATTATTTACGACGTTTTAAAAAATTTCTCAGAAAGTAAAGCATTTATTATCATAAAAATACTTGGTTACATGAAGAAAATATTCAAAATATTGACCAAAAAAAGAAGTGTGAATGTCTATTCTTTGGTATGTCGAGAGCATTTGATACAGTAAATCACGAATTGCTACTTAATAAAATGTGCGCTTATGGTATAAGAGGAGTAACTAACGCCTGGATTAGGTCCTGCCTAACTCAACGTACTCAGAAAGTCATGTTGAAACTCGGTAGCATGTCGTATCAATCAGATGATAAGTTGGTACCAACGGGGGTTCCTCAAGGTAGCACCTTAGGACCTCCTTTCTTCCTTATTTTTATAAATGATCTGCAAAGCCACTTAAAAGTAACGAATGCCTTCCATGTTACTCAATTTGCTGTTGACGTGGCAGTTGCATCAACAGCTGACAACGTACATGAGTTGTCAAGTAATGCAAACATCTGCACCTCACTTATGAATAGTTATTGCAATAAATTTGGGCTAAAACTTAATGGGACAAAAACTCAAATGTTGATGTTAGCCAATAACAGTCATGATTATAGCTTATTAGTAAAAATAAATAATTTATCTATAGAAAACAGCCACTCTGTAAAACTGTTAGGCATAACTATTGATAGTAATTTAAACTGGTTTCAACATATTGAAGGCTTAACAAAAAAAATTTCAGTTAGAAGCTATGTCATCTGGCAACTTCGTTCTTACGTGTGTTTAGAAATACTTAAAACCTGTTATTTTGCACAAGTGCAGTCATTATTAAATTATGGCATTCTCTGCTGGGGCAACTCCAGTAGAGTTAATCATCTATTCATTATACAAAAAAAGATAATTAGGACTATGTTGTTCTAAGGTTCTACCCATTCATGTAGAGATTTGTTTATTTTGCTTGGAATACTAACGCTGCCAGCTTTATATATTTTATCATGCTGTTTGTTTGTTAAGTTAAGCAATGGTGTGGCAGTTATGCCTATTAAGATATACAACCATCTCCGTAATTATTTGAAAGAAATAGCTGGTTTAAAATTGTTTAAATTAAAATTGAAAAAAATACTATTACAAAAAGCAATTTACAGTTTGCAAGAATTTTTTAGTATTACCCTTTAACACAGGTAACAAATATTGTATTACTACTGTTTTATATTATTCCTTTTCGTATGTCGTCCTTTTCTTACTTTTTTCTTTAAAAATAAGTATTTTACTATTTTATGATTATTACGTGTACAGGGATTTTATGATTGACTAGACTATCAATAATATTGTTGTTGGTAGCTCCCCATACGTTTTGACTAGGTTTTCATCTAGTCATTGAAAACCATTATCTTTATATTATATTATTGTGACGTTTTTTATATACATGCAATGCATGTCTACTTAAATAAAGAGTATTATTATTATTATTAAAAAGCAAAATTTTATTTCCGGTTCCGGTTATCCGATCAAGTTCTTTCTGGTCTCAAAAGTTTCCTTTTTCATGCACAAAAGCAGAAAGATGCGTTCTTGCGTTCTGAAAGAACGCAACTTTTTGCTTATATGCGGGTTATGCCCGGCATCAATATTTATCGTTTAAAGTTGGTTTGAAGTCGATCAAACTTTCGAAAAAAAAGTTATTTGCTAATTAACAAATTATGCCAATTGTTTAAACAATCAAGAAGTATTGAAGGTATCGGGCCAAAAAATATGGTATATTCTTTGGTACAAAAGTATATGTTTTTTGAAAAAAACAATATCCTGACCTCATTAGTTTCGAAGTAATCAATTTTTGAATTAAAAAATTTATTTTGGCTATAGGTACCAAATGAACGGGTTGACAAAATGAGTTGTGCCTGGCGCCAAACAATGCGTATTGAAAATATCTTTCGATTGAATCAAGATTTTTTCAGATCCGTAAAACCGTTTTCATTTTATTGAATAAAAACGAAAACAAATTGTTTAAACAATTGTTTGATCATGAATCCGTGGCTAATTCAAATGGTATAGAACATTTTTGGGAAAAATCCCAGACAGACTCGCCGTACTAGTACAAATTTACATTTGGCTACCGATCTTCGCTTTACAAACGTCAAATTTTAGTTTTGATGTCTGTGTACGAATTTGTGTGCTATCTCTAAAATTTACGTATATTAATAAAATGTAGGTACATATATTAGTTTTCTTTAATTTTCGTCTAATTATAGATAGTCAAACTCATGCATAAGTGTCTTTTTTACTCGCTTATAGATTGTGCGGTCAAAACAATTCATGGACAAGAAGTACTGCATTTGTTGCATTGAAGTTCAAATTCTTTAAATGAATTTACAAGTTCTAATACTTGGTTATTTTATTTCCACATCCACGTAGTGGATTGGCAGTATAGTAATAGTAAAATATAATTCTTTTTTTCTTGAAATAGGTTTAGAATATTTCTTTTATTAATAAGAAACTATATTTTTTTCGCGATTAATCATTTCTTAACGATATCCTTCGTAATAATAGAAGTATTTTTAAAAAGTTAACACAAATTAAACAAGAAATAATTTTAATAGGTATAACGTTACAACCATGAATAAATTACCAAGAATAACAAAACTATTTGAAACATAAATTATAATAAACCATTATAAAAATTGTTCAAACTGTTCACCGTTATGATTAATACACAGAGTAGCGCGTATCGTTGCACGTCTAACATTCTGTAATTGTTGAGGTGGTATTTGTGCAATTTCGTGTCAAACTCTTTCTTCCAGATCTTGCCTTGTGGTTGGAGCAGTCATGTAGACTCTATTTTTCAAATGCGCCCAAATAAAAAAATCGAGTGGGGTTAAGTCAGGCGACCTTGCAGGCCATCTGACGGCCGTGGGTCCCAATCCAACGATCTGGAAATAATTGATTTAAGTAATCCCTAACGATAATAGCATTGTGTGGTCCAGCCCCATCTTGCTAGAAGTAAACATCGTCAATATTGGTATTGGGAATTTGATTAATCTGTGGATATTTTGGAGAAACTCTAGATATCTTCGTCCAGTTAGAGTTTCGTTAAAAATTATTGGACCTATGATATGGTCGCCCAGTACGCCTAACCAAACATTGAAGCCAAACCGCTCCTGAAACCGCCCCTGTCTCATAATGTGAGGATTATCAATTGCCCAATACCGAGTGTTGTTTCGATTAAATAACCGAAGGTTTGTAAATCTCGATTCATCAGTGAACAAAATGTTTTTTTATAAAATTCTCATTTCTTATTGGCGTAACTGTAACCAATTACAAAAGGTTATGCTTCGTTGATAATCATTCTCATACAAAAATTGATGCAATTACCGTGTTTCTTTAAAACTTTTCTGGCTGATTCTTTGAAAACTGGTAATTCATGTTCAATATGTCTTATCGAAATGGTTGGGTCAACATGCACTAAAGGTAATACATTAATTTCCGTTTCTTCATCCACAATAAATCTTTCTTCAATTTATACATTAGGTTTAGTTCTAAATTGTTGCTCCAACAGGGCGAAATAGTTTATCGGAAGTAGTATTCTTTCTGGATACCTCTGTCCATACAGAGTTTGTGCTGTAGTTGCATTACGTCGAGTCTCTCCATAAATAATGATCATGTCAACTTTTTCATCTCTTGAATAATTTTCAGCCATTTTATATTAATTTTCTAGTTTATAACGACATTAATACACTTGCTTCAGAAATTTAGTGAGTAAGTCAAGACTAATTCAATTGTTGCGAATGCATGTCATTCTCATGGCTATCTGCAATTTTGGATTTAAATGTAGATAGGTACCTTATTAGAATGATTTGTTAGCGCTTACTTTTTAAAAATACTTCTATTATTATGAAGGATATCGTTAAGAAATGATTAGTGGCGAAAAAATTATAGTTTTTGAATCATTAATAAAAGAAATAGCACAGTTCCATTAAAAAAATTCCATAGGACCCCTACGGAAATGAGAATGAAAATGAAATTCCGCTTTTTTGAAAAAAAACTAAAAATACTGGTACCTATCAGTAATTCAAACAACTATTTTCTTCTTTACAGGCAAGTCTACAACCTTACTAATAATTTCCATAGCCTACTTTGTAATTTTCTTACATCGTATTCATCTGAAGCGGCCATTTTGAAAAAAATCAAAAAATTGTTCGTATCTCACTTATTTTGTGGTATTTTTTACATCTGAAAAAACTATTGCACTTAGAAATTTATGCTTAATGAGAAACCATCAAAAAGATATAGTCATTCCATTTAAGAAAGAAAAGTTGATGCCACTTCCGGTTCAAACGGAAGTGATATTTTCATTCCTGTCAGTCTAAAAGTAGCTTATTATTGTCTAATTTATGTGTACCAAAATCCAAATTTTTAAATATGAAAATAACCAAAATATTGGGGGCGTACATTGACTCGTGGCCACCCGGTATAGGGGGAAATAAATAAAGCATGCGAGTACAGAAACTTGAAATTCGGTGTATGTACTAGAAGCTAAAGCCTCAGATTTTTTATATTATTTTTCAACCCCCCACCACCCGTACTCCATTATTAAAGGGGTTGATAAAATATAATTGAGATACTCACTTGAAATTTGGTACACGTATGTGTTATAACGACATCTGGAACTAGATTATATTTCGAAATGATTCCGTTGAAGGGCTGTGGGTTAAAGAGGGGTAAGCCAGGGAGAATAAGTAAAGCAAGCAGTTAAGAGTACAGAAACTTGAAGTTTGGTATTCATACTAGAAGCCAAGGCCTCAGAATTTTTTAAAATATTTTCCATCCGTCTCTATTTAGATTTTCAGTTGCTAAGTTAAGTTAATAAGGTTAATAGAGCTAATATTAAGTTAATGAATTAAGTTAGTAAATGAAATTAATATAGCTTAGCTTCCTGTAATCGCCTGGTTTGTGATTTATGGCTTATCCTCCTTTCGTGACTGTTTCTTACACTTCACTTCATACATCTGTCACTGGTGCGACCCTTGCTTGCTTTTTGTTTCAGGGTATTTTAAGAGTTTATGGCATGAACCACTTGATACCTACCACTGGGTCGTTCGATTGTACGTGCTTCCTTTCTTTTAGTTGTGTCCCATTGTCAAGTTGTTTATATACACTTTTAATGATGCTGTAATCAATATCAGCTCTACGAAATAGCCAGACTTATGCTAGTTTATATCAACTAATGTAAAATTGTCTGCGCTTTAATTCAACGCAATTATGCACGATTTCCCACAGTTTTAACCAAGTTTATTTGAGACTTCCTAGGAACCCCTTAAACGCGTCTGTCATCGTCGCCGACCAAACTGAAATCTGCTAATAGATTGGTCGTAGTTTGATGAAAAATCGTAATAGAACTGTCGTCGAGCAATAACTTGTGATTTATAAAAAATATTATTATGAATCGTTTTTTGTTATCACTAACGCACATGCCAAATTTGTAAATAAAAATATTTTTCCGATCACCATCGAGACATACACTACAGTTTGTAAAATATTTCATAGAAATTGCCTAAGGCAAACCATACACAGAGAGAAATCGCTTTGGAACATTTTGCACAATGTTGTGGATCAACGTCTTGTTGCATTTTTTTAAACAATTGTGAAATTTTGAGGCACAACGTTATATAGTTTTATACAATTTAATTGTGCATAATTCTTGTGAGTTTTATTTATCCAATATAAAGATTTAGTTACAATGAATTTATTGGAAACTTCGACTAACAAATTGATGAAATTTAGAGTTAAATTTATTTATTTTTTCAAATCATAGCAAATTTAACTTGATTAATTGTTAATAGTATCCTCAAACTATATATTCTGTTGCCATTCTATTTACAATTAGTTTTAAGTAATTGTTTAAAGGATTTGCACAACTTGTGTAACATAAAAGTGTGATTTAATTTTACAAACGGTTGTTGACAAACTTGTGAAAGCAGCAGTCCCAATATATTTATTTCCGCTGAACAATAATAGTAATCTAAGCCGCCCGCACAAACTGCACAATTTAATGACATACTATTCACTGTCAGTCTGGTGATATTGTTTTAAAATTTTGTATAATTGTTTAACTTGTTTCACGTAAAGTTTATTGGTTAAAAATTGTACTGACCGCGCTGGCCATGCTACGCATATACGCGCAGGCAATTACGCATCAGATCCAGGTGATATTTCGTTAAGTGAAGACGTACACTTCCAAATTATAGAAGTACATATATTTGTGATGGAATTTGTTGAAAACTTATTAACCGAGTGGGGTTTCCTAGATCTAATTCCAGCATTCACAGAGGTAAGTACTTCACACAGAGTTACAGATTTGCATATATGTTCTCTTAAATTAACTTCGTTAACACAAATATAAAAATGGTTTTTGTTTATATGTGAAGAATGCATGATACCTATCTTCTAATACTTGATTTCGTTTACAGCTAGAGAGTAATTTCGTTTTCTTATGCGAAGCGACAGAAAGCTGTTCCTAAACTACTAAACCCAAAAGGCAAACTTGTAAAAGAACTGCCTCAAAACGAAGATAACACTTCTGATGGTAAGCAATACATTTGATTTTGGTGATGAGCTAATAAATGTAATTTTTACTTCCCTCGCATACCGAAGGGAAGTATTGTATTCGAGAAAAAATCACCCTCCGAGATTTTTTCGGATTCTGACGTTTCAGAACACGTAGATTCCGAAAATATAGGTTTTTCAATTCCGTCAGTCTGTCTGTCTGTCTGTCTGTTGGTGTATTTACTAAAAAACTACTTGACGGAGAGCAGTCAAATTTGGTAGGTAGTTAACTCTACTGTCAGCGAAGAACTGGTAGAATTTTCACTGAAAAATATACAGGGTGGACCGTCTAAACGGAATAAATAGTGAAATTTTTTTTTTTTGCTCAAATTTAAAATTTCCACGTTTCATGACGCGCTAAACCTATTTCAGGAAAAAAAAATTTTTGAAAATTTTTTTCAAACATTTTTTAAAAAATTTTTAACAAGTTGAAAAAAATTTTTTTTTGCTCAAATTTAAAATTTCTACGTTTCATGACACGCTTAACCTGGTTCAGGAAAAAAAAATTTGAAAATTTTTTTCACCAATATTTTTGAAAAAATTTTTACTACTAAAATGAATTTTTTCTTTCTTTCTTCAAATTTAAAATTTTCACGTTTCATGGCATTCTAAGCCTGATTAAAAAAAAAAGTTTTTTGAAATTTTATCACTAAGATAGAATTTTTCTTTCTTTGTTCAGATTTTAACTATCCACGTTTCCATGACATTCGAAAACTATTCAAACAAATTTAAAAATGTTTTTGAAGAATTTTTTAAAAAATTTGAAAACATTTTTAATCCATTTATGTATCACTACTATAGAACAGACGAAAAAATTTTTTTGCTCAAATTTAAAATTTCCACGTTTCATGATATTCCAAACCAATTTCGGAAAAAAAATTTGCAACATTTTGTTACCAGTTTGGAAAAAAATTTAACACCAGAATGCTCAAATTTAAATGACATTCTAAACCTAGGTATTTCAGAAAAAAAATTTTGAAAATTTTTTTCACCAACATTTTTCAAAAAGTTTTTACCACTAAAATAGATCGAATTTTTTTTTATTTGCTCAAATTTAAAATTTTCACGTTTCATAGCATTCTAAACCTATTTTAAAAATACATCTTTTTTAATTTTTAAACTTTTTTTAGCACTACTATAGAACAGAAGGAAACTTTCCTTTTTGCTCAAATTTAAAATTTCTACCTTTGACATTTTAAACCTATTTCAGAAGTAAAAAATCGGTAAAGGTATTTACACAGAACTTCCCTCGTTCATGGCAGTCTCTCTAAAAAAATAATAATTACGAAAAATGACATTGAGAATAATAATCGGAGTAGAGTTATTGCTATTATTACAAAGAAAACTTGATAAGTTTTGGTCAAAAAAATATACAGATTGCTCATCCAACACCAAAAGTTCAATACTAAATAGCAGATGCCACATATGGCAGGCTTGCGCAAATACCTTTACAAATGTCCACCATGACTGAATTATTTCTTGGGATGACCACCCTGTACATTTTTCAATAAAAGTATAATAGGTGCATATGCCAGATGTTATTGCCATCTGTCACATTTTCAATCCAACATTCACGTAATGGAGTGGAAGTATAGTGGTGGTTAAAAAATTTCATTTTTTAAAAATTTTTCAAAAGATGGTAAAATAATTTTCAAATTTTTTTCTTCTGAAATAGGTTTAAAATGTCAAAGGTAGAAATTTTAAATTAGAGCAAAAAGGAAAGTTTCCTTCTGTTCTATAGTAGTGCTAAAAAAAGTTTAAAAATTAGAAATGATGTATTTTTAAAATAGGTTTAGAATGCTATGAAACGTGAAAATTTTAAATTTGAGCAAATAAAAAAAAATTCGATCTATTTTAGTGGTAAAAACTTTTTGAAAAATGTTGGTGAAAAAAATTTTCAAAATTTTTTTTCTGAAATACCTAGGTTTAGAATGTCATTTAAATTTGAGCATTCTGGTGTTAAATTTTTTTCCAAACTGGTAACAAAATGTTGCAAATTTTTTTTTCCGAAATTGGTTTGGAATATCATGAAACGTGGAAATTTTAAATTTGAGCAAAAAAAAATTTTTCGTCTGTTCTATAGTAGTGATACATAAATGGATTAAAAATGTTTTCAAATTTTTTAAAAAATTCTTCAAAAACATTTTTAAATTTGTTTGAATAGTTTTAGAATGTTATGGAAACGTGGATAGTTAAAATCTGAACAAAGAAAGAAAAATTCTATCAGTGATAAAATTTCAAAAAACTTTTTTTTTTAATCAGGCTTAGAATGCCATGAAACGTGAAAATTTTAAATTTGAAGAAAGAAAAAAAAATTCATTTTAGTAGTAAAAATTTTTTCAAAAATATTGGTGAAAAAAATTTTCAAAATTTTTTTTCCTGCATTAGGTTAAGCGTGTTATGAAACGTAGAAATTTTAAATTTGAGCAAAAACTAATTTTTTTCATCTTGGTAAAAATTTTTTAAAAAATGTTTGAAAAAAATTTTCAAAATTTTTTTTTTCTGAAATAGGTTTAGCGAGTCATGAAACGTGGAAATTTTAAATTTGAGCAAAAAAAAATTTTTTTCAACTTGGTACAAATTTTTTCAAAAATGTTTGAAAAAAATTTTCAAAAAATTTTTTTTCCTGAAATAGGTTTAGCGCGTCATGAAACGAGGAAATTTTAAATTTGAGCAAAAAATAATTTTTTTCACTATTTATTCCGTTTAGACGGTCCACCCTGTATATTTTTCAGTGAAAATTCTACCAGTTCTTCGCTGACAGTAGGGTTAACTACCTACCAAATTTGACTGCTCTCCGTCAAGTAGTTTTTTAGTAAATACACCAACAGACAGACAGACAGACAGACAGACAGACAGACAGACAGACCGACAGACAGACAGACAGACTGACGGAATTGAAAAACCTATATTTTCGGAATCTACGTGTTCTGAAACGTCAGAATCCGAAAAAATCTCGGAGGGTGATTTTTTCTCGAATACAATAATTCCCTTCGGTATGCGAGGGAAGTAAAAATTTGAAAATTATTTTACCATCTTTTGAAAAATTTTAAAAAAATGAAATTTTTTAACCACCACTATACTTCCACTCCATTACGTGAATGTTGGATTGAAAATGTGACAGATGGCAATAACATCTGGCATATGCACCTATTATACTTTTATTGAAAAATGTACAGGGTGGTCATCCCAAGAAATAATTCAGTCATGGTGGACATTTGTAAAGGTATTTGTGCAAGCCTGCCATATGTGGCACCTGCTATTTAGTATTGAACTTTTGCTGTTGGATGAGCAATCTGTATATTTTTTTGACCAAAACTTATCAAGTTTTCTTTGTAATAATAGCAATAACTCTACTCCGATTATTATTCTCAATGTCATTTCGTAATTATTATTTTTTTAGAGAGACTGCCATGAACGAGGGAAGTTCTGTGTAAATGCCTTTACCGATTTTTTTTTAAACAATATGACGTGACTACGACATAAGCTTTATTACTACAAACTGCGTTAATAGAAGCTGAAAAGAAGAAGCACTGGAAGCCTTCCAAATTAGAATTATTAAATGGATTTATTTTGTATTTAAAAAAATAGAAATGTTTTCATTTACAATATGATTAATAATATAAAAATGCATGCTCTATTATGTATTGTTGTTCTGTTAAAATAAAATATTTATTCTTTAATTTTTTTATTGAAATCCTTTAGGAATACCTCCAATTTTGGAAATAATATTTCACAATCTGTGTTACAGAATAATACAATTAATATGAAGTTGATACATATAGTGTGTGAAATGAGTGCACGGTGAACCAAAAAATATATACATAATTTGGAGATTATAGAGTAATAAATTGTGCAATACTAACCCCAGTTCATACATTACTGAACAGCTTCTTTGAATTAAGTGTACATATTGTGCGAAATGAATTACAAAGTTGACAAAATGAACATACAATTTGTGGATTTCTCATTTAGAAATTGTGAAAAACCAAAAACACGTTCTCTTAAAAAACTATAAACATTGTGTCACTTAAGAGCACAATTTTTTGTAAATATGTTTTACAGATGAAGAGGTTTAGATGTGAATGTTTGTTTAGGAAACCTTCAGAATATATTTAAAAATTTCACACAAATTGTAGAAACTAACTTAATCTGTTCAGAGATTTGTTCCACAAGTGGAATAAAATTATGTATTTTTATGCAACCATAATTCAAATTTGTAAAGAATTCAATTCATGTGATCTTTAAGTTTGTACAAAAATTTCAAACAATGTTAATGCATAAACTGTACAAAATCATTGCCCCAAAAATGTATTATTTATTTGCACAAATTGTTCCTGTCACCATTTTAAGACCAATTTGGAGTATAATTTTCTACAATTGTGGTAAAATATCACACACATTTTTCTCTGTGTACCAGTGACTGAACAAACATAAAAACCACCTCTAAGATTCGAATTGAGCTGCTACACCGTCTTAAATATTTTCGAAGTTGATTACAAAGTAGAGTGAATTCATTGTTGGAAGCAAATATTATGAATAATTTCTTGATCTGTAGAAAGAAGGAACGTTTGTTTACTTCTACTGCATCTTGAAAATGAATACATTTTAAATTAATTTCATGTCATAAATCTTAAGTATTTTCTTACATAATAATATAGAGACAAAACATAAACATATATAATTGAAACATCTACGTACAAGCAGGTGCGTATGTATACATTTAGAAGCGAGATAAAAATGTAAATATATAAGGCATAATATAAATTATTGTAGCAGCGAAGAAATATTTCTAGATTACTTATGCGGGAAATAATATGGTCTAGAACATATCTCCCCATAAACATGTTAGTAGTAGAGCTATGCGAGTACGGGACCACTTTTCTTATGAGGTTTAGACCTCGATAGCATATGTCCATCCGGAGGGACCATGGATGTTGGGGGGTTTTTGGGCCAAAGAGAAGAAGTGTCCAGAGGCTGCTTGAGGTATTTTAAAACAGATATGTAAACAGATCTGTACAATTTTAGACATGTCTACACAAGTTTGAACATGTCTTAATAAGCTTCAAAACAGGTCTGTAGCTAGAAGTATACAGGTACGACATGATGTCCGTTAGGTTAGGTAGGCTGGTTGCGGCCGTAGCCATCGTACCTAACCTAACGGATATCATGTCGTAAATTTCTGTATACCATCCTACCTAACCTAATGTCATCATGTCGTACCCTGTATATCTGTACCTATAGGCATGTTTTAAAGTTGTGTAAGACCTGTTTCAACTCGTGCAGACCTGTGTATACACCTGTTTTAAAACACCTTCAGCAGCCTCTGGACATTTTTTCATCGCCCAACCACCCCCCAACATCCATGGACACATTCAGTCTAGGTCTCACCTCCATAAGAAAAGTGGTCCCGTACCCGCATAGCTCTACTACTCCTGGTGTCGTGTTTTGAGTAATAAATATTGTAAATAAAGCTAGAAGTACACACTTCGCAAGCTGTTTTATCCAATATGTACTATGGGTATAACACCAGTTCATTGGTAAAACTTTTTAAAATCTGCTAATTTTAGAAAAAAACTTTGAAATAAAAACTTTCCTCCATGTTTTGTCTCTATTCCTTCCTAATATACTTGGTATCTACTTGAAAAGATAAAAGAAATGCCTAGTTTGCTTATTATACTCTTCCCAAATATAAAACGAAAAGTATATTGCATTCGATCGATTTGGACAGTGAGTTAATTTTAGCTAGAGGAAGAATCCTAGTGTTTTTGAACAAAATCAGCAAATAAAAAAATGCGTTTTGTAATTAAACTAAAAATGTCTAAAACTAATATTATTTACAAAAAAAACTGCGATGAGTACTTTTCCCGTTCGCTGTTTCCATAGCCTGCTAGTCCGAAAAAACCCATCTTACATTATTACTAATACAAATTAAAATAAGATGTTTTCAAAGAAGTATACTAAAAATATTATTTGTTAACAGAATGCCATAAATAAATATTTTAAGTACTTGTTTCTTGTGATTTTGCTGAAATTTTTAAACATAAATACACGCTATGTATTTGGATCCACTCTGTAGTTTCCTAGAAGTTTTTCCTCCTTATCTGGTCAGCATTGTGTTTTGTCTGCCTCTCACTTTACCGAACGAGATGATTTTTGCAAGGGAATGGCTACGGAGATGATTTTTGCCGGGTCGAGTCTCTAGGGGCCACCCCGCTGACCCCTTTCGGACTACAGTAACTCTCGTCCCCTCTTCACTGGCAGTGGCGGATGCCAAGAGAAATCTTTTAATTGTTCTTGGATGTGTAGGTACATGTTACTATTGAAATATTGGTGTATGAAAAATATATCCTTTCAGAAATGTCAGATAATTTTCTAAGTATAAATACAAGAATTATGGAAATTACTGTCGTAACAAACATAATGAATAAAACCTCTGTCTGATGCGTTTGACGCAGAGGATTTTTCGTTAAAATGTTTTAATGTTTTTCAGTGGCAAAATATCCAACAAAAAGTAAGAAAATCTGAATATGCCACAATATTTGTTAAGCAAATTAATTTTTTGATTTGAACCAGTATTTACATATTAAAAAAAAATAAAAAACCGCTGCCTAAGGAATCACTACTTCCACATCCAGATTATTCGTCCAAGTCACTTTAAAGGAAACATCTTGACTATATTTGCACTCTAGTATGTGGAAATTATTGGTCATAGAATTTTAATAATATTTGGGGTAGATGTCATAGAAAAGTTTGAGGAGGTGGTTTCTACCATATACGTTAAAAATGAAGTTTCTAGTTTACCGTACTTATTTTCCACTATTTACAACCTACCACCTCAATGGAGTCATCTCAAGCAGATGTCACTACAATACATACGTGTACTAACTTTCAAGTGAGTATCTCAATTTGATGTTATCAATCCCATTAATAATGAAGCGGAGGTGGTAGAGTTTGAAAAATATTAGAAAGAAATCTGAGGCCTTGGTTTCTAGTATATACACCGAATCCCAAATTTCTGTAGTCTTACCAGCTTGCTTTACTTATTTTCCCATATTCGCCCCTATTTAACCCCCAACCCTTCAACGGCATCAACTCATATTATGATCTAGTTTCAGACGTCGTTATAATACATACGTGTACCAAATTTCAAATGAATATCTCAATTTTATTTTATCAACCCTTTTCATATTGGAGTAGGGGTGGTTGGGCTGAAAAATATTATAAGAAAATCTGACGCTGTGGCTTCTAGTACATACACCCAATTTCAAGTTTCTGTAGTCTTACCAACGTTTTACTTATATTCCTCTATTTACCCCAAATTAACCCCCAACCCTTCAACGGAATCATCTCAAAATATGAACTAATTCCAGACGTCGTTATAATACATACGTGTACGAAATTTCAAATGAATATCTCAATTTTATGTTATCAACCCTTTTCAAATTGGAGTAGGGGGTTGAAAAATATTATTAAAAAATCTGACGCTTTGGCTTCTAGTACATACACCGAATTTCAAGTTTCTGTACTCTTACCAAATTGTTTTACTTATATTCCTTTATTTACCCCAAATTAACCCCCAACCCTTCAACGGAATCATCCCAAAATATAATCTAATTCTAGACATCGTTATAATACATACGTGTACGAAATTTCAAATGAATATCTCAACTTTATTTTATCAACCCCTTTAATGGGGTAGGGGTGGCGGGGGGTTGAAAAATATTATAAAAAAATCTGAGGCCTTAACTTCTAGTACATACACCGAATTTCAAGTTTCTGTACTCTTACAAGCTTGCTTTACTTATTTCCCCCTATTTACCCCTATTTAACCCCCAACCCTTCACCGGATTTCCTCAAAAAACAATCCAGTTCCAGATCTCGTTATAATATATACGTGTACAAAATTTCAGGTCAATATCTTAAACCGTTCCGGAGAAAGCGTGCGGACAAAAAAAAGTTACACACAGACAGACAGACCGACAGACAGACAGAAAATTTTTTTTTCGCTCAAATTTAAAATCTCGACGTTTCATGACATTCTAAACTTATTTCACGAATAAAAATTTTTGAAAATTTTTTTGCGATTACTATACTTCCAATCCACTACGTGGATGTGGAAGTAATTAGAATTTTTTTTCCATTTTTGAAAAAGTTTTACCCCTGAAATTGAAGGAAATAATTTGTCTTTGTTCAAATTTAAAATTTCCACGCTTCCATGGCAATCTAAACCTATTTCAACAAAAACAAATTTAAACATTTTTTTGAAAAAATTTTTAATCTATCACTATTACAGAATGGATGAAATTTTTTTTTGCTCAAATATGAAATTTCCACGTGTCATGACATTCCAAACCCATTTCGGAAAAAAAAAATTGCAACATTTTTTTACCATTTTGGAAAAATATTTTACCACTAGAATAGATGGAAAATTTTTTTTTGTTCAAATTTAAAATTTTCACGTTTCATGATAATCTAAACCTATTTCAGAAAAAAAAATTGAAAATTTTTTTCGCCAACATTTTTGGAAAATTTAAAAGAAAATTAAATTTTTTAACCAACACTATCATACTTCCACTCCACTACGTGAATATGGAATTGTAAATGTGACAGACGGCAATAATATTTGGCATATGCATATTATTATACTTTTATAGAAAAATGTACAGGGTGGTCATCCCAAGAAATTATTCAGTCATGGTGGACATTTGTAAAGGTATTTGCGCAAGCCTTCCATATTTGGCACCTGTTATTTAGTATTGAACTTTTGCTGTTGAATGAGCGATCTGTATATTTTTTTGACCAAAACTTATCAGGTTTTCTTTGTAATAATAGTGATAACTATATTCCGTTTATTATTTTCAATGTCATTTCGTAATTTTTAATTTTTTAGAGTGATCGCCATGCACAAATAAAGGGGGAAGTTCTGCGTAAATACCTTTACCGATTTTTTTATATCAATAATTAAACCTTAAAATTATAAATGATTTCAAAAATTTCATCTAAATATGCTCACTACAAGTTAAGTAATTTTGGGGTTTGAAAAATATTAGAAAGAAATCTGAGACATTGGTTTCTAGTATATACACCAAAACCCAAGTTTCTGTACTCTTACCAGCTTGATTAACTTACTTTTCCCTATTTGCCACTACTTACCCCCCACTCTTTTAGCGGAATTATATCAAAATATAATCTAGTTTCAGATGTCGCTATAATACATATGTGTACAGAATTTCAAGCGAAAATCTGAATTTAATTTTATTAACTCTTTTAGGGTTGGCCTTCGCTTCTAGTATATACACCAAATTCCAAATTTCTGTACTCTTACCAGCTTGCTTTAGTTATTTTCTCCTATTTACCCCTATTTAACCCCCAACCCTTCAACGGAACCATCTCAAACTATAATCTAGTTCCAGGTGTCGTTATAATACACACGTGTACCAAATTTCAAGTGAATATTTCAATTTTCTTTATCAACCCCTTTAATAATGGAACAGGGGTGGTAAGGGGTTGAAAAATATTATAAAAGCAGTCTGAGACCTTGGCTACTAGTACATGCACCGAATTTCAAGTTTCTGTACTCATACCAGCTTGCTTTACGTATTTTATCCTATTTAACCCCCAACCAGTCGACGGAAGCTTCTCAAAATATAATCTAGTTTCAGATGTCGTTATAATACATGCATGTGCCAAATTTCAAGTGAATATTTCAATTTTATTTTATCAGTCCCTTTAATAATGGAGTAGGGGTTTAAAAATATTACAAATAATCTGAGACCTTAGCTTCTAGTACATACACCGAATTTCAAGTTTCTGTACCTTTACCAGCTTGCTTTACTTATTTTCCCCTATTTAACCCCCAGCCATTCAACGGAATAATCCCAAAATATAATCTTGTTCCAGATGTCATTTTAATATATACCTATACCAAATTTCAAGTGAATATCTCAGTTTTATTTTATCAACCCCTTTAACAATGGAGTGGGGGGGGGGGTGAGGGGGCGATGGAATATATAAAAAATTTTGAGGTCTTGGCATCTGGCATATGTACCGAATTTCAAGTTTCTGTACTCTTACCAGCTTGCTTTTCTTATTTCCCCCTATTTACCCCCCAACCCTTCACAGGATATGTTCGAAAAACAATCCAGTTCCAGCTCTCGTTATAATATATACGTGTACAAAATTTCAAGTCAATATCTTAAACCGTTCCGGAGAAAATGTGCAGACAAAAAAGTTACAGATAGGCAGACCGATAAACCGACAGACCGACAAACCGACAGACAGAACTTTTTTTCGCTCAAATTTAAAATCTCGACGTTTCATGACATTCTAAAGCTATTTCAAGAAAAAAAAAATCGGTAAAGGTATTTACACAGAACTTCCCTCGTTATTTGTGCATGGCGGTCACTCTAAAAAATTAATAATTACGAAATAACATTGAGAATAATAATCGGAATATAGTTATTGCTATTATTACAAAGAAAACTTGATAAGTTTTGGTCAAAAAAATATACAGATTGCTCATCCAACAGCAAAAGCTCAATACTAAATAACAGGTGTCACATATGGCAGGCTTGCGCAAATACCTTTACAAAAGTCCACCATGACTGAATTATTTCTTGGGATGACCACCCTGTACATTTTTCAATAAAAGTATAATAGGTGTATATGTCAGATATTATTGCCATCCGTCACATCAATCCAACATTCGCGTAATGGGGCGGAAGTATAGTGGTGGTTAAAAAATTTCATTTTTATTTTAATTTTTCAAAAATGTTAAAAAAAAAAATTAAAATTTTTACTTCCCTCGCATACCGAAGGGAAGTATTGTATTCGAGAAAAAATCACCCTCCGAGATTTTTTCGGATTCTGACGTTTCAGAACACGTAGATTCCGAAAATATAGGTTTTTCAATTCCGTCAGTCTGTCTGTCTGTCTGTCTGTCGGTCTGTCTGTCTGTCTGTCTGTCTGTCTGTCTGTTGGTGTATTTACTAAAAAACTACTTGACGGAGAGCAGTCAAATTTGGTAGGTAGTTAACCCTACTGTCAGCGAAGAACTGGTAGAATTTTCACTGAAAAATATACAGGGTGGACCGTCTAAACGGAATAAATAGTGAAAAAAATTATTTTTTGCTCAAATTTAAAATTTCCTCGTTTCATGACGCGCTAAACCTGTTTCAGGAAAAAAAAATTTTGAAAATGTTTTTCAAACATTTTTGAAAAAATTTGTACCAAGTTGAAAAAAATTTTCCACGTTTCATGACTCGCTAAACCTATTTCAGAAAAAAAAAATTTTGAAAATTTTTTTCAAACATTTTTGAAAAAATTTTTACCAAGATGAAAAAAATTTTTTTTTGCTCAAATTTAAAATTTTCACGTTTCATGACGCGCTAAACCTATTTCAGGAAAAAAAAATTTTTGAAAATTTTTTTCAAACATTTTTGAAAAAATTTGTACCAAGTTGAAAAAAATTTTTTTTTGCTCAAATTTAAAATTTCCACGTTTCATGACTCGCTAAACCTATTTCAGAAAAAAAAAATTTTGAAAATTTTTTTCAAACATTTTTTAAAAAATTTTTACCAAGATGAAAAAAATTAGTTTTTGCTCAAATTTAAAATTTCTACGTTTCATAACACGCTTAACCTATTGCAGGAAAAAAAATTTTGAAAATTTTTTTCACCAATATTTTTGAAAAAATTTTTACTAGATACTAAAATGAATTTTTTTTTCTTTCTTCAAATTTAAAATTTTCACGTTTCATGGCATTCTAAGCCTGATTAAAAAAAAAGTTTTTTGAAATTTTATCACTGATAGAATTTTTCTTTCTTTGTTCAGATTTTAACTATCCACGTTTCCATGACATTCTAAAACTATTCAAACAAATTTAAAAATGTTTTTGAAGAATTTTTTAAAAAATTTGAAAACATTTTTAATCCATTTATGTATCACTACTATAGAACAGACGAAAAATTTTTTTTTGCTCAAATTTAAAATTTCCACGTTTCATGATATTCCAAACCAATTTCGGAAAAAAAAATTTGCAACATTTTGTTACCAGTTTGGAAAAAAATTTAACACCAGAATGCTCAAATTTAAATGACATTCTAAACCTAGGTATTTCAGAAAAAAAATTTTGAAAATTTTTTTCACCAACATTTTTCAAAAAGTTTTAGCACTAAAATAGATCGAATTTTTTTTTATTTGCTCAAATTTAAAATGTTCACGTTTCATAGCATTCTAAACCTATTTTAAAAATACATCATTTCTAATTTTTAAACTTTTTTTAGCACTACTATAGAACAGAAGGAAACTTTCCTTTTTGCTCTAATTTAAAATTTCTACCTTTGACATTTTAAACCTATTTCAGAAGAAAAAAAAATTTGAAAATTATTTTACGATCTTTTGAAAAATTTTAAAAAAATGAAATTTTTTAACCACCACTATACTTCCACTCCATTACGTGAATGTTGGATTGAAAATGTGACAGATGGCAATAACATCTGGCATATGCACCTATTATACTTTTGTTGAAAAATGTACAGGGTGGTCATCCCAAGAAATAATTCAGTCATGGTGGACATTTGTAAAGGTATTTGCGCAAGCCTGCCATATGTGGCATCTGCTATTTAGTATTGAACTTTTGGTGTTGGATGAGCAATCTGTATATTTTTTTGACCAAAACTTATCAAGTTTTCTTTGTAATAATAGCAATAACTCTACTCCGATTATTATTCTCAATGTCATTTTTCGTAATTATTATTTTTTTAGAGAGACTGCCATGAACGAGGGAAGTTCTGTGTAAATACCTTTACCGATTTTTTCTTCTGAAATAGGTTTAAAATGTCAAACGTAGAAATTTTAAATTTGAGCAAAAAGGAAAGTTTCCGTCTATTCTATAATAGTGGTAAAAGAAGTTTAAGATTTAAAAATTACACATTTTTTTTAAATAGGTTTAGAATGTCATGAAACGTGAAACTTTTAAATTTGAGTAAAAAAAGTTTCCATCTATTCTAGTGTTAATTTTTACTTCCCTCGCATACCGAAGGGAAGTATTGTATTCGAGAAAAAATCACCCTCCGAGATTTTTTCGGATTCTGACGTTTCAGAACACGTAGATTACGAAAATATAGGTTTTTCAATTCCGTCAGTCTGTCTGTCTGTCTGTCTCTGTCTGTCTGTCTGTCTGTCTGTTGGTGCATTTACTAAAAAACTACTTGACGGAGACCAGTCAAATTTGGCAGGTAGTTGACGCTACTGTCAGCGCAGAAATGGTAGAAATTTCACTGGAAAATATACAGGGTGGACCGTCTAAACGGAATAAATAGTGAAAAAAATTTTTTTTCGCTCAAATTTAAAATTTCCGCGTTTCATGACGCGCTAATCCTATTTCGGGAAAAAAAATTTTTGAAAATTTTTTTCACCATTTTTGAAAAAAATTTTAACAAGATAAAAAAAATTTTTTTTTGTAGGTAAAAAATGAATTAGGTAAAAATTGAATTACTTTGAATTAATTTGAATTACTTGTCACTGTATTTATTATCTAGCGTGTCCAAATATAGTGATTTTTTTAAACATTTTTCTTCAATACAAAGCGTTACTAAGCATTAGGCGCACCACCGTCCGTCGCACATCGTACATCACACATTGCACAGCACCAGCAACAGCCTTCATCGGTCTCTCAAATCAGTAAATATCCAGTAAAACAGACCAACAGACAGACAGACAGAATTTTTTTTTTTTCGATCAAATTTAAAATCTCGACGTTTCACGACATTCTAAACCTATTTTAAGAAAAAACTATTTTGAATTTTTTTACGATTACTATACTTCCAATCCACTACGTGGATGTAGAACTAATTGACACAATACACCGATGAATGCAATGCTGTGCGATGTGTGGTGCGAAGATATGGTGCACTTAGAAGTTTCCCAATTTTTTTTTTTTTTTGGTTATCTTCGGTAGCCTGGTTAATGAATGATGACATTTTTAGTATTACTGATAATTATTTATTTAGTGTATACATATACGTCTAATACCTTGATGTATTTTCAATATTAAATTATATCCGCAGCGATCAACTTCTCAAGATAAAACGATTATAAAGATACACTTAAAATGTTGTCCTTAAACCTATACGGATATTACGAATTGATGAAATTCTCTCTCAGTCACCTTTCCGCGGAAGATAAAGCAAATAGATATTCGTTCGGAAGACAGTTATTTGTTATATTACGTGTGCGATATGGTTTTCTCGCATCGCCGCTGCCGGCTACCGGGTCCTAACCTTATAATAGTCAAGGTGATGGACTTGAATACTGCTTGTCTTGGATGTCACTAGTTTTAATGAAACCTGATAATTTTATTGAAAGACTGTGAAATGTTTGTTGCGCGTGCTAAACTCTCCCTTGTAATATTCTCAAGTAATAATTTCAGTCTGTGTCCTTACTTGACAAACAACGTACACACGACGCGACCTACCCGTTCCTTAGGTTTGTCTGTTGCTTTCGTTTTTTTTTAATTTTGTGCCACGTATGTTAAGATCTATTTTATTGACTTATCGTTCAAGTCGTTAGTACTTGGTTGCGTAAGACACTACTTCTTGTTCGTGATTTTTGTGTTACTTTTTGGATTTTGGACCAAGTTTTTATTTTTGTTTTCTTTATTGATAACGTTCATTCATAGTTTAGTGTGGTGTTTTAAAACGCTATTTTGGACATTATGGGAGATTTCACTTATCCAGAGCTCGCGGATATGCACTTGGTGTATGGAAAAAGTGGTGGAAATGCAGCTGGTGCGGAAGAGCTTTATCGCTTAAGGTTCCCTAATCGACGTCATCCTTGTGCTCGTACATTTGTTAGTATTGACCAGCGTCTCGAGAAACAGGTCGCCTCGATGGACATGGAGGAGAACGAGGTCCACAACGCGAAGAAAGGGTAATTGAGGCTGGCGTTCTAATTTTGAAACTTGTAGAGGAGGATCCAACTTTACGCACCCGCGATATCGCGAACCGTACGGGCGGATCTCATTTTGTGGTATGGATTACATTGAGAGATATGAACTTACATGTCTAACACTATCAACATGTCCAAGCACTAGAACCTCAAGAATTTGCAGAGCGAATGCAATTTTGTAGGTGGATTTTAAGAAAACACGCGGCAAATGAGGATTTTTTAATCGTTCTGTGTTTCTCCGATGAGTCGTGTTTTACCAGAAGTGGAGTGTTTAATTTTAAAAATATGCACTATTGGGCAGACGAAAATCCACGTGTAATAAGAAGGGCGCATTTTCAATGACGGTTCAGCGTTAATTTGTGTTCAGGAATTTGCGGTAATGAAATAATTGGACCTATACAATTACCCGCTAGATAAAATGGTGATGTATATTTAAATTTTTTGCAGAAGAATGTGGTATTTGCACGATGGCGCGCCAGTCCATTTTAGTCTGGCTGTTCGAAATTTTTTGAACAGAAAGTTTCTTCGACGATAGATTGGATGTGGCGGACCAGTACCATGACCTGCTAGATCACCCGACTTAAATCCGATGGACTTTCATTTTTGGGGCATTTTAAATCTCTAGTTTACCGTGATCCAATTGACACTTTAGAACAATTGCAACAACGTATTTTAATGTGCATGGAAACCATAAAAAATGATCCTAATTTGCCAAATGTGTTGAACGGAGTGCGTATGTCCTTAGTTCGACGTGCCGAAATGTGTATACGTGGAGATAGAGGTCATTTGGAACAATTTTTGTGAAAAATTCAAAAGAATTGTTCAGTTATTGGGTGTTACCTATTGGGCATTAAAGGTATGATTATTATTATTCTTAGTATTCGCTGTCTTGTTTTGATCTGTTTATTATTGTTTACATTGATTTTCATAGAAACCAAAGACTCGATTTTTGGTATTCGATACCTGATTGGGAAAAATTATGCACTCAATTCGATAAAAAAATCATATTTTTTCCTAACTTAATATACGCAACTATTTTCTGTTATCGTATCTCGGACGTCTAACTGTTCGTTTTCCAATTTCATAAAATAATTACTGATTTTTTTAACCTTTTAACAAAATGTTACAAATGTTGATAAATCACTTTTAAATTTTATAAATTCTCGTAAACGACATGGCCATGCTGTGCTTACGTTGTGCCGAAAGAGAAAGAATTATTTACATTTTTATAATTAGTGGTATAAAAAGTTGGGTACAAGTAATTCCATCAAGGTGCCGCACTTCTTCCGGCGGGAACACAAGTTGGGTATTACAGTTCTTCATTATTTCTAATATTCGGAACTATAACATCCATTGACCCTGAAAAACCGTGCTTGTCTAATGTTTCCTACCTTAACATTCGAATTTTAGACCTAGGTCAGTTTTTTTCAAAGTGCCCCTAGAGAAAAAAATCACATAGGTTTTCTTTTTGTTCACAGGGCTCGTCTGTTAATAAAAAAACTCCGAAGGCAGTCTGTCTGTCTGTTGGTGCATTAACTAAAAAACGACTTGACGGAGAGCTGTCAAATTTGGTAGGTAGTTAACCCTACTGTCAGCGAAGAACTGGTAGAATTTTCACTGAAAAATATACAGGGTGGACCGTCTAAATGGAATAAATAGTGAACAAAATTTTTTTTTGCTCAAATTTAAAATTTCCACGTTTCATGACGCGCTAAACCGATTTCAGAAAAAAAAATTTGAAAAAATTTTTACCACTAAAAAAAATTTTTTTCTTTGTTCAAATTTAAAATTTCCACGTTTCATGGCATTCTAGACCTATTTAAAAGAAAAAAAAAATTTGAAAATTTTTTACCAACATTTTTGAAAAAAAATTTACCTCCAAAATAGATGATTTTTTTTTTCTCAAAATTTAAAATTTCCACGTTTCATAGCGTTCTAAATCTATTTAAAGAAAAAAAAAAAAAAAAATTAAAAATTTTTGAAAAAATTTTACCACAAATAGATGGAATTTTTTTTCCGATTTAAAATTTCCACGTTTCCATGGCATTCCAAATTTATTAAAACAAATTTAAAAATGTTTTAGAAAAATAAAAAAAAATGAAGACATGTTTTAGTAATCTATTTATCACCATTATAGAATAGACGAAATATTTTTTTGCTCAAATTTAAAATTTCCACGTTTCATAACATTCTAAACCTATTTTGGGAAAAAAAAATTGCAACATATTTTCACCAATTTGGAAAAAAATTTAACACTAGAATAGACAGAAAACATTTTTGAAAATTTTGTTCTATATTTTAATCACCACTATACTTTCCACTCCATTACGTGAATGTGGGATCGAAAATGTGAGAGATGGCAATAATATTTGGCATATCCTATTATATACTTTTATTGAATAATGGCATCCCAAGAAATAATTGAGTCATGGTGGCATTTATAAAGGTATTTGCGCAAGCCTTCCATATTTGGCACCTGTTATTTAGTATATTGAACTTTTGCTGTTGGATGAACACTCTGTATATTTTTTTGACCAAAAGTTATCAGGTTTTCTTTGTAATAATACCAATAATTATATTCCGATTATTATTCCCAATGTCATTTCGTAATTAATAATTTTTTTGAGTGACTGTCATGCACAAATAACGAGGGAAGTTCTGTGTAAATAACTTTACCGATTTTTTTTTTATTGACATGAAACTAATTACACCCTGTATGATATCTATAAAACCCATATCTGGAATTCGATAGGTAAATCCGACCTCTGCTCATCAGTAAAAGTTTTGCTTCTAACGTGCATATCTACCACGCACAATGTTTCTTATTAAATATCGCCCTTTAAATAAATCTGTTTTCAAAGGAACATGTCTTATTGAACGCTCATGTGGTATTAAAACATAATTAAGTTTGCGCCTCTTGTAAAAAAAATTACCGCCTTCACTACGTCATGCTTTATTCTACCAGATACACCGCTATGACAATGTCCACCTTGTGACACATTATTTTCCATGATTAAATGTAATAACGTCAATCGGCTAATTACAGAATTGAAATATTTAATAAATATCTTGCAAGTGTTACTAACATAAATTCAATGGAGTTTCAATTGGTACTCCATATAAATTAAAATGCATCGCACTGCATTGTAATTTTAAGACTAGCATCTGGTCTACATGATATCACTCTATACGAACGGAACTAATTTGAAGTTGGCGGAAGGATACATTTGTCATAGAGTCCCCAGTGGGCCATGATCGGGTCGGATGGAGTTATGAGAGCCAGAGTGCACTAGATCACCTCGCGCCGAGGCTAAGCGGGGTAATAGGGTAGTATGAGCCGCGAACCTGCGACTCGCGGACAAGGGAGATTTTCCTCGACATTTTTTTCTAACGTATTTATAATTTTGTGTTGTTTAATTTAAAATTTCAGTGGCATAATTTTTTCTAGAACAACTTCTAGAAACGTTTATTCTTCCATTCGAGGTTGCTTATTGGGATGTCATGGCACCGCTTACAACTTATGAGGGGTGCACTGAGACGCATTTGTAAGAATGTTTTCTCTTTGATAAACACAGATAGTTGCGTCAATTTGTCATTTTATTTCTAAAATTGAAGGTACAGGGTCAACTGACTTCATGCTTGTTGCAAGGAGTTCAGAGAGGCCTTTAGAAAAAACAGTACCTTTTATTTTTTGGTGGAAATCTTTGGATTCATTTCTTGTCCAATAATTCGCCAATATTAATGGCCAATTTAATTAAATTAATTGAAAAATTTGTTATCATACACAATATGCAATAGAATTAGACGTACATGGTTACTGGGGTGTTACTTGGGGTCGCGGATCACGAATCTGAAGTCCAATTTGGATACTTCGAAACAGCGGATCGGAAATTGGGCCATTTTCCAGAAAAAATGAGAATGGATATCTTGGCCTTGTAAGTCTGTACTCGGTAGTTTTCGAGGTCGCTGATTACTAATCTGAAGTCTATATTTTTTTCGTTTTTGTACCGAAAATGAGTATTCGGGGGTTCTGGAGGTCGCTGAGTGTCGGAGTTCCAATTTACGAAATTCAAAATAGCGGACCGGAAGAACAGTCAATTTCCCCGGGAAAGTCGTATTCTTTTCTTTTTTGGGCTGAAAGTAGAAACTCGGGAGTTTTCGTTATCGCTGATAAAGAATCTGATGTCCAATTAGGAAGAATTCAAAATGGCGGTCCGGAAGCAGTATAATTTTTTAGGAAATACTTACTCGTATATTAATTGACTGTTCTTACGGTCCGCTATTTTGAATATCGTAAATTGGACTCAAAAACCCCCCGAATAACCATTCTCCTCTAATTCTATGGCATATTGTGTATGAGAAGAAATGTCTCAATTAATATGATTAAATTGGCCATTAATATTGGCGATTTATCAGACAAAAATTGTAGTTTCTTGTTGAAATAAAAAAGATACATTGGAGCCAATACCAAACTGAATCACCCAGTATATTGGGAGCCGAAGTGTCAATTGTGTTTTTTGACATCTGCCACTCCCACCACCTCCCCATTACATTAATAAATAGGTTAACAAATAAAATTAGTTAGTGTGTACGAGAATATTAAGGTGGCCATTCCCTAGAAAGAGACATGCGATAGGGAAATATTTATTATTCTTGGCCATAACTTTTTGTTCTTCGTACGTATATTTAAAAAAACTATAAGAGTACCTAAGTAGAACAATAACAGGACCATTACTATGAATTTTCATTCAATAATTTCATCGGTTCGCAAAATAGCTAGATTTAAAATTAAAAATTAACTTAATCAGATGTCTCTTTCTAGGGAATGGCCACCATATTTTCCTTTAAAGAGACTTGGATGGGATATTGGATGCAGCAAGTAGTGATTTCTTATTCAGCGGTTTTTTCTTTATGAAAGGCCAAAGTCAGAAAATCATGTGTCTCAATTAACAAAACAACCTTTTAAAAGTGAATTATTTATTATTTGTTTGCTTATAGTAATGAAATATTTTCTTTATAGGATTTTGCAAACAGTGGTAAGAAAAGTTATCTATGAGAACTAAAGGAAAAACTATATATAAAAATATTAATGAAATCTTTGCATTCTTTCGATAACCTGACTTCTGGTTATGCTAACAAATAAAATTCTGATTTGCCATTCTCATTTTAACACTAGCATCCAACCTAGTCCCCTACGGCTAAGCAGGCTAAACTAGTATCAACATGATCCCCTACGATATGCAAATTCAGTTAAAAATGAGAACAAAGGCCTGAAATTAATTTATTTACATACCTTGTCTTTAAAAAATTTTTTCATTCTAATGAATTACATTTTCATAAAATCTCATTCAGTTTCTTGGAAATGCTTAGCCTTTGAAACGTTTTTCATCCTTATTGTGGACTTATCAGAAAAGCCTAAAGCCACTCATAACGATGTTCCATGCAAAACTAAGACATTTTCTATGAATGGTATAAAATAATTATAATTGACATTGACTGATAAAAAACAACAGATCTTCACCTATCTATTAGCTAACTAGTATTGGAGCCTATATACTCTATGCATGTTTAAAAGTGAATTATTTATTATTTGCTTGCTTATAGTAAGGAAACATTTTCTTTATAGGATTTTGCAAACAGTGGTAAGAAAAGCTATCTATGAGAACTAAAGGAAAAACTATATATAAAAATATTAATGAAATCTTTGCATTCTTTCGATAACTTGACTTCTGGTTATGCTAACAAGTAAAATTCTGATTTGCCATTCTCATTTTAACACTAGCATCCAACCTAGTCCCCTACGACTAACCAGGCTAAACTAGTATCTACATGATCCCCTACGATATGCAAATTCAGTCCACAATAAGGACGAAAAACGTTTCAAAGGCTAAGCATTTCCAAGAAACTGAATGAGATTTTATGAAAATGTAATTCATTAGAATGAAAAAATTTTTTAAAGACAAGGTACGTAAATAAATTAATTTCAGGCCTTTGTTCTCATTTTTAACTGAATTTGCATATCGTAGGGGATCATGTAGATACTAGTTTAGCCTGCTTAGCCGTAGGGGACTAGGTTGGATGCTAGTGTTAAAATGAGAATGGCAAATCAGAATTTTACTTGTTAGCATAACCAGAAGTCAGGTTATCGAAAGAATGCAAAGATTTCATTAATATTTTTATATATAGTTTTTCCTTTAGTTCTCATAGATAGCTTTTCTTACCACTGTTTGCAAAATCCTATAAAGAAAACAACCTTTGTTCAAGAATTTTATCATTTTAGCCACCTACAAAATTACAGTGATTTAAAATGTTTTCTCTCACCCTGTATGCTATCTACGTAACACATCAGCCATACTTGTATTTTTTAAAACTTGACACTAAATTGAGACCAGATGTTACTAATGTTACTGATTCGTTGGAATGCAAATATTCGAAATACTTTAATTAATCCTTACCATTATTTGAAGGCCAATTGCTGAACTAATACTATTTGCACATTAAAAGTACATGTGCAACTTAATTATTAGTTAATCATGTTGCATTTATCGAATATTTACTACTTCGCTTAGAAGAAATTAGTCATAATATTTCTTTTTATTTGCAGGTTGTCGATAAAAACGGAAATTATTTTTATCGCAGAAATGATTTGGAGACCAGCCATTATCTTCTGCAACAACGCGTGTCAGTACAATCACAGCAATGGGGTTTAAAGTGTGTGTATTTTTTATTGTTTTGTTTGCGGATTACAATGTTTATGCTGCTAGGCAACCACAAGGTTTGTGTTTATATAGTTATTACAAATACTTCCCAACTTCTGTTTACGTTATGTATCGCCGTTTTTAATTAGAATAGTATTATTATAAGTTATAAATATATAATTTTCTTTGTCAAATTGCCATAAATGTGTCAACAGATTATTCTTAATTATAAGTCTAATGCAATATTTTTATAGAAAAAAATAATAGTCCACGCTCTACGGACCATTTTATTGGTGGATCAGTGCACTTAGACGACTTCCCATGTAATCACTTGCATTATTTTCTTGTACTCGCTTATTTTTTGGCACCGTCACCGATTCAAATTCTAGTGGTCAAAATTCGGAACCTTTATGAGTCTAAGATGCATAGGGGTAGTTCTTGTAGGGGTGAAAAAGAGTTTAATTCAAAAAAAATCTGAAACTTCGTGAGCCGTTCCCAAATATTCCTGGTACCCTATTCTTGAGTTCTGGGGACTAGTACAGTCAAGAGAAAGTGGGCGTGTATGTAGAGAGCCGGCTGTACAGATTTCCTATGAATAAGATGCATGAAAACCTTTGTATGAGTGAGTAAGTATATACTACAACAGACCTACAGGGGGCCATTTTTCATATCGGTAAAATTTTGCTCGCGTCATGGAATTTTTCCGAAAGTGACGTCAAAATGGGAGGATGCGGGCAAATAAGATGAGGCACCCTGTTACTTCCACATCCACGTAGTGAATTGGAAGTATAGTAATCGTAAAAAAATGTTCAATTTTTTACTTCCCTCGCATACCGAAGGGAAGTATTGTATTCGAGAAAAAATCACCCTCCGAGATTTTTACGGATTCTGACGTTTCAGAACACGTAGATTCCGAAAATATAGGTTTTTCAATTCCGTCAGTCTGTCTGTCTGTCTGTTGGTGCATTTACTAAAAAACTACTTGAGGGAGAGCAGTCAAATTTGGCAGGTAGTTGACGCTACTGTCAGCGCAGAACTGGTAGAAATTTCACTGGAAAATATACAGGGTGGACCGTCTAAACGGAATAAATAGTGAAAAAAATTTTTTTTCGCTCAAATTTAAAATTTCCACGTTTCATGACGCGCTAGTCCTATTTCGGGAAGAAAAATTTTTGAAAATTTTTTTCACCATCGAAAAAATTTTTAGCACTAAAATAATTTTTTTTTTTCAAATTTAAAATTTCCACGTTTCATGGCATTCTAAACCTATTTAAAAGAAAAAAATGTTTGAAAACTTTTTACCAACATTTAAAAAAAAAAAATTACCACTAAAATAGATGGAATTTTTTTTCTTAAAATTTTAAATTTCCACGTTTCATAGCGCTCTAAATCTATTTAAAAAAAAAATTGAAATTTTTAAAAAATTTCGAAAAAAAATTTACCACTAAAGCACTCTGTATATTTTTTTGACCAAAAGTCATCAGGTTTTTTTGTAATAATAGCAATAACTATATTCCGATCTGTATTCTCAATGTCATTTCGTAATTAATAATTTTTTAGAGTGACCGCCATGCACAAATAACGAGGGAAGTTCTGTGTAAATAACTTTACCGATTTTTTTTATAACTAGAAGGCTTGTACTTTAACTTAGAAAAAAAATCGGTAAAAGTATTTACACAGAACTTCTCTCTTTATTTGTGTATGGCGGTCTCTCTAAAAAATTACTAATTACGAAATGACATTGAAAATAATAATTGGAATATAGGTCTCACTATTATTACAAAGAGAACCTGATAAATTTTGGTCAAAGAAATATACAGAGTGCTCATCCAACAGCAAAAGTTCAATACTAAATGACAGGTGCCAAATATGGAAGGCTTGCGCAAATACCTTTACAAATATCCACCATGACTGAGTTGATTCTTGGGATAAAATTTTTCAAAAATGTCGATAAAAAAATTTTCAAAATATTTTTCTTCTGAAATAAGTTGAGAATCTCAAGAAACGTTGAAACTTTAAATATAAGCAAAAAGGAAAGTTTCCTTCTATTCTATAGTAGTGGTAAAAGAGATAACAAATTCAATTTTTTAAAAATAGGTTTAGAACGCCATGAAAATTTAAAATTTGAGAAAAGAAAAATAAAGTTTCCATCTATTTTAGTGGTAAAAAATTTTTCAAAAATGTTGGTCAATTTTTACTTCCCTCGCATACCGAAGGGAAGTATTGTATTCGAGAAAAAATCACCCTCCGAGATTTTTACGGATTCTGACGTTTCAGAACACGTAGATTACGAAAATATAGGTTTTTCAATTCCGTCAGTCTGTCTGTCTGTCTGTCTGTCTGTCTGTTGGTGCATTTACTAAAAAACTACTTGACGGAGAGCAGTCAAATTTGGCAGGTAGTTGACGCTACTGTCAGCGCAGAAATGGTAGAAATTTCACTGGAAAATATACAGGGTGGACCGTCTAAACGGAATAAATAGTGAAAAAAAATTTTTTTCGCTCAAATTTAAAATTTCCACGTTTCACGACGCGCTAATCCTATTTCGGGAAAAAAAAATTTTGAAAATTTTTTTCACCAACATTTTTGAAAAAATTTTTACCAAGATAAAAAAAAAATTTTTTCGCTCAAATTTAAAATTTCCACGTTTCATGGCATTCTAAGCCTGATTCAGAAAAAAAAATTGTTTTAATTTTTTTAAAAAATTTTTTACCAACATTTTTGAAATTTTTTTTTTACTTCCCTCGCATACCGAAGGGAAGTATTGTATTCGAAAAAATCACCCCCCGAGATTTTTTCGGATTCTGACGTTTCAGAACACGTAGATTCCGAAAATATAGGTTTTTCAATTCCGTCAGTCTGTCTGTCTGTCTGTCTGTCGGTCGGTCTGTCTGTCTGTCTGCCTGTCTGTCTGTCTGTCTGTTGGTGTATTTACTAAACATTTTTGAAAAAATTTTTACCAAGATGAAAAAAATTTTTTTTTGCTCAAATTTAAAATTTCCACGTTCCATGACGCGCTAAACCTATTTCAGGAGAAAAAAATTTTTGAAAAAATTTTTACCAAGTTGAAAAACATTTTTTTACTTCCCTCGCATACCGAAGGGAAGTATTGTATTCGAGAAAAAATCACCCTCCGAGATTTTTACGGATTCTGACGTTTCAGATCACGGAGATTACGAAAATATAGGTTTTTCAATTCCGTCAGTCTGTCTGTCTGTCTGTCTGTCTGTCTGTCTGTCTGTTGGTGCATTTACTAAAAAACTACTTGACGGAGAGCAGTCAAATTTGGTAGGTAGTTGACGCTACTGTCAGCGCAGAAATGGTAGAAATTTCACTGGAAAATATACAGGGTGGACCGTCTAAACGCAATAAATAGTGAAAAAAATTTTTTTCTCTCAAATTTAAAATTTCCACGTTTCATGACGCGCTAATCCTATTTCGGGAAAAAAAATTTTTGAAAATTTTTTTCACCATTTTTGAAAAAATTTTCACCAAGAGGAAAAAATTTTTTTTTTCCTCAAATTTAAAATTTTCACGTTTCATGACACGCTAAACCTATTTCTGAAAAAAAAAAATGTCACCATTTTTGAAAAAATTTTTACCACAAAAAATTTTTTTCTTAGTTTAAATTTAAAATTTCCACGTTTCCTATTTCATAGCGCTCTAAATCTATTTAAAAAAAAAAACGAAATTTTTTCAAAAATTTCGAAAAAAATTTTACCACAAATAGATGAAATTTTTTTTCTTTGTTCAGATTTAAAATTTCCACGTTTCCATGGCATTCTAAAATTATTCAAACAAATTTAAAAATGTTTTTGAAAAACAAAAAAAAAAATTGAAAACATGTTTAGGTAATCTATTTATCACTATTATAGAATAGACGAAATATATTTTTTTTCAAATTTAAAATTTCCACGTTTCATGATATTTAAAACTTATTTCGGATAAAAAAATTTGCCACATCCTTTCACCATTTTGGAAAAAATTTAACACTGGAATAGAGCGAAAAATTTTTTTTTGCTCAAATTTAAAATTTTCGCGTTTCTTGACATTCTAAACCTATTCAAAAAAAAAAAGTTTGGAAATTTTTTTATATTTTTTAACCACCACTATACTGCCACTCCATTACGTGAATGTGGAATTGAAAATGTGACAGATGGCAATAATATTTGGCATATGCACCTATTATATACTTTTATTGAATAATGGCATCCCAAGAAATAATTCAGTCATGGTGGACATTTGTAAAGGTATTTGCGCAAGCCTTCCATATTTGGCACCTGTTATTTAGTATTGAACTTTTGCTGTTGGATGGGCACTCTGTATATTTTTTTGACCAAAAGTTATCAGTTTTTTTTGTAATAATAGCAATAACTATATTTCGATCTGTATTCTCAATGTCATTTCGTAATTAATAATTTTTTAGAGTGACCGCCATGCACAAATAACGAGGGAAGTTCTGTGTAAATAACTTTACCGATTTTTTACCACTAAAACAGATGGATTTTTTTTTATTTCTTCAAATTTAAAATTTCCACGTTTCATAGCGTTCTAAATCTATTTAAAAGAAAAATTAAAAATTTTGTTCACTATTTTTCAAAAATGTTACCACTAAGATAGAATTTTTTTTCTTTGTTCAGATTTAAACTATCCACGTTTCCATGGCATTCTAAAACTATTCAAACAAATTTAAACATGTTTTCGAAAAATTTTTAAAAAAATTTGAAAACATTTTTAATCTATTTATCACTACTAAAGAATAGACGGAAACTTTCCTTTTTGCTTAAATTAAAAATTTCTACGTTTGACATTTTAAACCTATTTCAGAAGAAAAAATTTTAAATTTTTTTTTAACATTTCTGAAAAATTAAAATAAAAATGAAATTTTTTAACCACCACTATACTTCCTCTCCAATGCGCGAATGTTGGATTGATGTGACGGATGGCAATAATATCTGACATATACACCTATTATACTTTTATTGAAAAATGTACAGGGTGGTCATCCCAAGAAATAATTCAGTCATGGTGGACATTTGTAAAGGTATTTGCGCAAGCCTGCCATATGTGGCACCTGTTATTTAGTATTGAGCTTTTGCTGTTGGATGAGCAATCTGTATATTTTTTTGACCAAAACTTATCAAGTTTTCTTTGTAATAATAGCAATAACTATATTCCGATTATTATTCTCAATGTCATTTCGTAATTATTAATTTTTTAGAGTGACCGCCATGCACAAATAACAAGGGAAGTTCTGTGTAAAGACCTTTACCGATTTTTTTTTTTGAAATAGGTTTCGAATGTCATGAAACGTAAAAATTTTAAATTTGAGCAAAAAAAAAATTTCCGTCTATTCTAGTGGCAATTTTTATTTCCCTCGCATACCGAAGGGAAGTATTGTATTCGAGAAAAAATCACTCTCCGAGATTTTTACGGATTCTGACGTTTCAGAATACGTAGATTACGAAAATATAGGTTTTTCAATTCCGTCCGTCTGTCTGTCTGTCTGTCTGTCTGTCTGTCTGTCTTTTGGTGCATTTACTAAAAAACTACTTGACGGAGAGCAGTGAAATTTGGCAGGTAGTTGACGCTACTGTCAGCGCAGAAATGGTAGAAATTTCACTGGAAAATATACAGGGTGGACCGTCTAAACGGAATAAATAGTGAAAGAAATTTTTTTTCGCTCAAATTTAAAATTTCCACGTTTCATGACGCGCTAATCCTATTTCGGGAAAAAAAATTTTTGAAAATTTTTTTCACCAACATTTTTGAAAAAATTTTTACCAAGATAAAAAAAAAATTTTTTGTTCAAATTTAAAATTTCCACGTTTCATGACACGCTAAACCTATTTCTGAAAAAAAAAATCGGTAAAGTTATTTACACAGAACTTCCCTCGTTATTTGTGCATGACAGTCACTTAAAAAAATTATTAATTACGAAATGACATTGGGAATAATAATCGGAATATAATTATTGGTATTATTACAAAGAAAACCTGATAACTTTTGGTCAAAAAAATATACAGAGTGTTCATCCAACAGCAAAAGTTCAATATACTAAATAACAGGTCACAAATATGGAAGGCTTGCGCAAATACCTTTATAAATGTTCACCATGACTCAATTATTTCTTGGGATGCCATTATTCAATAAAAGTATATAATAGGATATGCCAAATATTATTGCCATCTCTCACATTTTCAATCCCACATTCACGTAATGGAGTGGAAGTATAGTGGTGATTAAAATATAGAACAAATTTTCAAAAATGTTTTCTGTCTATTCTAGTGTTAAATTTTTTTCCAAATTGGTGAAAATATGTTGCAAATTTTTTTTTTCCGAAATAGGTTTAGAATGTTATGAAACGTGGAAATTTTAAATTTGTGCAAAAAAATATTTCGTCTATTCTATAATGGTGATAAATAGATTACTAAAACATGTTTTCATTTTTTTTTTATTTTTCTAAAACATTTTTAAATTTGTTTAATAAATTTGGAATGCCATGGAAACGTGGAAATTTTAAATCGGAAAAAAAAATTCCATCTATTTGTGGTAAAATTTTTTCAAAAATTTTAAAAAAAATTTTTATTTTTCTTTAAATAGATTTAGAACGCTATGAAACGTGGAAATTTTAAATTTTGAGAAAAAAAAAATTAATCTATTTTGGTGGTAAAAATTTTTTCAAAAATGTTAGTAAAAAATTTTCAAAATTTTTTTTTCTTTCAAATAGGTTTAGAATGCCATGAAACGTGGAAATTTTAAATTTGAACAAAGAAAAAAAATTTTTTTAGTGGTAAAAATTTTTTCAAAAATGAAAAAAAATTTCAATTTTTTTTTTTCTGAAATAGGTTTAGCGCGTCGTGAAACGTGGAAATTTTAAATTTGAGCAAAAAAAATTTTTTTTCACTATTTATTCCGTTTAGACGGTCCACCCTGTATATTTTTCAGTGAAAATTCTACCAGTCCTTCGCTGACAGTAGGGTTAACTACCTACCAAATTTGACTGCTCTCCGTCAAGTAGTTTTTTTGTTAATGCACCAACAGACAGACAGACAGACAGACAGACAGACAGACAGACAGACAGACAGACAGACAGACTGACGGAATTGAAAAACCTATATTTTTGGAATCTACGTGTTCTAAAACGTCAGAATCCGAAAAAATCTCGGAGGGTGATTTTTTCTTGAATACAATACTTCCCTTCGGTATGCGAGGGAAGTAAAATTTTTTGAAAATTTGTTTTACTTCTACTAAAATGATAATTTTTTTCTTCAAATTTAAAATTTCCACGTTTCATGGCATTCTAAGCCTGATTCAGAAAAAAAAATTTTTGAAAATTTTTTGAATTTTTTTTTACCAACATTTTTGAAATTTTCTTTACCACTAAAATAGACGGATTTTTTTTTATTTCTTCAAATTTAAAATTTCCACGTTTCATAGCGTTCTAAATCTATTTAAAAGAAAAATTAGAAATTTTGTTTACCTACTATTTTTAAAAAAAATTTACCACTGAGATAGAATTTTTTTTCTTTGTTCAAATTTAAACTATCCACGTTTCCATGGCATTCTAAAACTATTCAAACAAATTTAAAAATGTTTTTGAAAAATTCTTAAAAAAATTTGAAAACATTTTTAATCTATTTATCACTACTATAGAATAGACGAAAAATTTGGTTTGCTCACATTTAAAATTTCCACGTTTCATGACATTCCAAACCAATTTCGGAAAAAAAATTTTTGCAACATTTTGTTACCAGTTTGGAAAAAAAATTAACAACACTAGAATAGATGGAAACTTTTTTTATTCAAATTTAAAAGTTTCACGTTTCATGACATTCTAAACCTGTTTAAAAGAAATATGTAATTTTTAAATTTATCAAGTTTTCTTTGTAATAATAGCAATAACTATATTCCGATTATTATTCTCAATGTCATTTCGTAATTATTAATTTTTTAGAGTGACCGCCATGCACAAATAACGAGGGAAGTTCTGTGTAAAGACCTTTACCGATTTTTTTTAAATGGTAAAAAAATGTTGCAAATTTTTTTTTCCGAAATGGGTTTGGAATGTCATGAAACGTAAAATTTTAAATTTGAGCAAACAAAATTTTTCATCTATTCTACCTATAGTAGTGATAAATAGATTAAAAATTTTTTCAAAAATTTTTTAATATTTTTCAAAAACATTTTTGAATTTGTTTGAATAGGTTTAGAATGCCTGGAAATTTTAAATCTGAACAAACAAACAAAATTCCATCTATTTTGGTGGTAACATTTTTTCAAAAATGGTAAAAAATATCTAAATTTTTATTTTAATAGGTTTAGAACGCTATGAAACGTGGAAATTTTAAATTTGTACAAAGAAAAAAAAATGTTCAAACTGTTTTAGTGGTAAAATTTCTTTAAAAAATGTTGATAAAAAAAAGAAATTCAATTTTTTTTTCTGAAATGCGGAAATTTTAAATTTGAGCAAAAAAAATTTCTCATTACTTATTCCCTTTAGTCGGCCCACCCTGTATATTTTCCAGTGAAAGTTTAACCATTTCTTCGCTGACAGTAGCGTCAACTACCCGTCAAATTTGACTGCTCTCCGTCAAACAGTTTTTTAGTTAATGCACCAACAGACAGACAGATAGACAGACAGACTGACGGAATTGAAAAACCTATATTTTCGATATCTACGTGATCTGAAACGTCAAAATCCGAAAAAATCTCGGAGGGTGATTTTTTCTCGAATACAATACTTCTTTTCGGTATGCGAGGGAAGTAATGATTCATGTATTCGATGATTTAAGAAAACACAAAAAAATACTTGAATCGAGGGTGTCTCATGGTTGCGGGCAAATTAAGCCTTCCATTACAATCTCATTGTATACCTCAAAACCTACATATTGACGAAAGATTTATTCATGTATTCGATGACACAAAAAATCGTGACCGGAAATTACGTCAAAATTCCATGACGCGGATAAAATTTGCTTATATGAAAAGTGGCTCCCTGTATGTCTGTGGTAGTGCCTACTCAGCCGCACAAAGTTTTTCATGTATCTTAATCATAGGAAATTTGTACTGCCGGCTCTTCACCTAGTGGTTCTCTTGGGGAACAGAAAATCGTATTCTTGAGTACAGCTTCTCTCCATAGGTAGAAGAACGCGCTCCCTGGTTTCATCTCTTACATATTTCCAAGAGAGCAGTCACTATCTGACGAAATTTGACAGCTCATGCATCTTATATCTGTCACATGTGTCATAACATGAGCTTGCCTGTTTTTATGCAGACGATTTAAATTCAATTTTCTTCATATCCAAGGACTAAAAAAAAAAAAGAACGTACATGAAAGTTTACGACTAGACCAAATTTTGCAAGTTATAGAGGATGCAGAGCAAGATGTTGAGTGAATAATTCTAAACACAAAAAATCATCAAGAAAACATTTTTGCTTCATTCATGTCGAGCTGAATTACTGATTTCGCCCGTGCATTAACGATGCCGATACAATGTCAATCTTCCTCTTTACATAGAGATATAGTACGGCCTGCCAGTCGAAATAAAATAAATAAAAGGGAAGTTCTGTGTAAATACCTTTACCGATTTTTTGTGGTTGTGCTATAGTGGAGTAGATCTGGCATTTGAAAAACAAGGGCCTTTAAAAAAAAAACATTTTCCTATCTTATAGTGGACGACTTCCTCCTCTTCCCTGACACTTTCACATCCGAGATCTAGGTGGGGAGGGGGGAGGGGAGGCTGTTAAACATATGGAAAATCGGTTTTTCTCAATTTTCGCGCGATCGGGGAGACGGACGAAAAAATGTTTTGAATAAAAAAGAAAGACCTCCCCGAGGCGCGTAAACCAATTTTTGTTATTTTAAAACCGGCCAATTAGGGCCGGAGATATGGCCCTTTGAAAGGAAGGAGTTTCAAAGTAGGAAAAGGGATCGGACAGGAGGTATGAGGGGTGTTTAAGAAATAAGGAATGGGATTAGGATGGCATTTTTTTTCCCCGTTGGGGGTGCTTATAGGATGATGTCGAGGCCGCGGGGGGGAGCTCTCTAGGGCAATTAGGGAAGGAGAGGAAGGAGGGAACGTGCAAAAAGGGAAAACGGCCATATCTCCTGTTCTAATAGGGCGACTTTAAAAATTCAAAATTAGGTTTTTTCCTTTTTTGATCAGCTATAATGTTGGATAGCTAGGAAATAATTTCGCCGAAAATGTAAATATGGGGGACAAAAGAAAAAATGTATTTTTTTTCAAAACGATTTTTTTTATTAGGGGAAAATGTCAGACTTACCTTTCTGACCTTCGATTTCCCTTTGTGTGTGTGTAAATGAGAGCGGCGAGAGAGTAGAGAGGGTAGAGGCCACGCGTACTCTCCCGCCGCTGCAGCTGCTGATTTAAAAGAAATAAGTGTAACTCGCGCGCGTAGCGCAAGTTACTGTCCGATCGAATTGATTTTTTTTATAAAAAGGGAAATTTGTTCTCTTTAAAATAAGCCCTGGCAGAAGGGCGTAGTACTTTCCTCTATCCTTCTGTAGGGCATAAGGTTCAAGTTTTCGCCCTGCCTGTCGTAATAAAGGAATTCGAAAAATTCTTTTTTCATTTTAAAGGGGATGAGAATCCCCGTATTTTAGGAGCAGTTTATTTCCGCCACTAACCCCCTTCATAAAAAAAATCGTTTTGAAAAAAAACATTTTTTTCTTTTGCCCCCCATTTTTACATTTTCGGCGAAAACTATTTCCTACTTATCCAACATTATAGCTACTCAAAAAAGGAAGAAATCCCATTTTGATTTTTTAAAATCGCCCTATTAGAAACGGAGATATAGACTTCCTGCCCCATGCCTAATCTCTTAAACACCACTCATACCTCCGGTCCGATCCCTTTTCCTACCCTGAAACTCAATCCCTTCAAACCGCCATTTCTCCGGCCCTAATTGGCCGATTTTAGAAAACCAGTTTACTCACCTCGGGGAGACCTTTCGTTTCGATCTGAAATATTTTTTTGTTCGTCTCCCCGGTCGCGCGCAAACTGAGAAAAACCGATTTTCCATATGTTTAACACCTCCCCCTCCCCCCGCACCAAATAGATCTCGGATGTGAAAGTGTCAGGGAAGTGGGGGAAGTCGTCCTCTATAAGATGAAAAAAAAATTGTTTCAAAAAAGGCACTTGTTTTTCGCCCCCTTTTTTCTGCCCGATCTACTCCACTACTACTATTCTACAGTTTTTTTATGTTAGAAAATTGTTTTTTATAGGGATCGGTTGCTCAATTGACGTTCTTAGTGAGGACCCGGACAGGCTGTCTCCAATATTGCTCCACAATCACACGTCACATTTTACATTTGTGACACCAGTGGCTGGATTTGTGAAATTAATACATGGGGAAAAAATTACCATAGCATGTTCGGGTAATAGGAACTATTTGACAGCAAGTAAGTAAATCAAGCTAGAACTGACTGTGTGTATATTATCCTAATGCTAATACTCACAACTGTTTATTGGTCCTGGTAGGTTATTCCATAATATAGGATAGGTTACTATTATATTTTACATTATAGGCGAGTCTGCCTGCCGGGGTAAAAAAGAGGTGATTTTAAAAATTTTGTATACCATTTGAGTTAGCAACGGATTCTTATAGGAAAAATTCCGCTGAACAAGATTTTCTTATGAAAAATTTTCCTAAACCGCGAGCTTCATGGTCAAATAATTGTTTAAACAAAATAGTCTTCGTTTTTATTTCATAAAATGAAAGCGGCACACCTCATTTTGTCAACGCGTTCATTCGTTATAGCCAAAATAAATTTCTTAATTAAAAAGTTGATTACTCGAAATTAATGAGGTCTGGATATTGTGTTTTTCAAAATATATGCCTTTTATACCAAACAATACACCATACCCAACTAGCACCAAAGTGACAGTAACTGAAATGGGAACATCGTATGAGTAACCATTACGAAATTGCGACTAAATTTACGACTTTGGTGTAAAAATAACTTCATCTGACAAGTCTACAGTCCCTGCCTCGTAGTTTCTACCACTAGTGATTACTTTATAGTTATGCAACTTCTACGTACCTTTCATGGTACATGGGAACGTGGTAGTTACCAGTGGGACGACTTTCGGGTTTTCATAACTTGAAGGTGGTAAACTATAGTAGCAGCGACTAACTCGCATCACTGAAATGTGACTTCAAAGTTGCAATCACCTTCAAATAGCTTTCCTTCATTATTTCTTTAAAGTAGTGGAACTTGTAAGTAATACTCATAGGTGTTAATGACGCTACTGCTACCTACAGAACTGTGTACGGCTACTACAAAGTGCACATCACCTCTGAAATTCACCATGAAGTAAATTTCACCATCTAGTTCCAAATGTTGACCATAGATAAAGTTAATGCAACAAACCTAACCTATATAATATGTTTGCCTAACCTAGACTAGAATTAATTATATGCTGCTATATTCATGCTATGCAACATTTTATGTTCAAAATAAGGCAACAAAATTTAATATTTCAACACAGTTTTATTACACCTACCTTTTCATCTATATTATCTATCACTGTAATAGTATATTATACCAACAAGGTTTATGTTTCAAGTCGTTGATATATGGCTGCATACAAGTAAATTGCGACAGCTGATAGGTTTTTCAATGTGAAGTTAGGTAAATGACAAACAGCAAAAGCTAGGAACGCGTTCAGTCTAGACCTTAACGTACGGCTAACACGTACGTTCTGAATCAATATCGGAAAAATGTAACCATGAAGTAGCAGCGGCAACTTTGAAGAGGGAATTTGTGGTAGTCACAACTTTGCTACGACTTTGAAGTGATACTACAGTTCCATTCGCAGATTTGTGGTAAATATAACTTTAAAGTTACGTATTTGCAGTTTTCGTCACTATCGCCAAGTAGCAATTACTTTCAAGTAGCATGTCTTGGTGAAAACGGCCTTAAAGTCATATTTTCTGAAATACGCCATGTTGATGGCCAAACTTATCGACGCCATTGTTATAACACATGAACCATAATTTCACAATTGACTAACAAATTTAATTTATCGCCATTTCTTCACCAAATACAACAAATGAACACATAAAAAGTAGTGTTAAGTTCCGAAGAACAATAAAAAATAGGTTTCGGCATCTAGTGTGTCATATTCTCGCATGACATTATATATTTTAAAAACAATATTTTCATTAAAAAATGCAAATTTTAAAAGCGCGTGGTTAGATTCGAACGTTTTATCATTATGTTTGTCAGTAAAATTGCATTCGTTTTAATTGTGACCCTTAGACCATTGGAAAATAGAACAAGTTTTGCTGTCTAATATTACCTTATGATATTCTATTAAATTTCTGAGTTAGGGAAATGAACAAGAACAAGAATCATATGTAAGAATGAAACATAAATATAATAAAATCGGTTGCAAGACAAAGAAGGGGCAACATCGATTTGAAAGAGTAGGGAGTGGTAAAGTTTTCTGAAAGTTGCGGCGTCTACGCCGCCATGTCGCCGCTCCGGAGCAACAACGTCATTGGAACGTAGCCAGACAAGTTCCAGGAACGTGGCTGGAACGTTATCGTCACCAAAAAATATTCCCCATTTTGGTCATAAACACGTATTAGGAACGTTCCTATTACGTGCCTGTGACTAGTACCAAAACACTTTAAAGTGCCTACAATAGTCATTGCTACGTTCCCATGACTAATTGTGCTAGTTGGGTATTTTTTGGCGTGATATCTTCAATGCGTCTTGATTGTTTAAACAATTGGCATAATTTGTTAATTAGCAAATAACTTTTTTTAGAAAGTTTGATCGACTTCAAACTAACTTCGAACGATAAATCTTGATGTCGGGTATAACCCCCATAGAAGTCTGCACGAATGTAACTTTTTGCTTTTGTTTATTTAAATTTTAAATTAATTTTGGAAATCAACAAACGAAATGTCTCGGCTCTGGATAAGCGTATCCAGATGGAATTAGTTTTATGCATATGAAAGTGCTTGGAAAAAGGAAAATTTTGAGATCAGAAAGAACTAGATCGGATAACTGGAACGGGAGTAAAAGTGATATTACGTGAGAGGTTGTAATCTATTTATTAACAACTAGTCTAATTCGAAAGTTCAAAAAGGTGTTAATTCTTGAAATAGCTCCTAAAAATATGAGCGATAGCTCATTGGATTTGGAATGACGTCTAGAAAAATGTGTTAAAATGTTTTATTAGCTCATAAAAAATTGCGAAAGTTATAAACAAATTAAGATGATAAAAAATGGCATTTAGTTTTTCACTTATAACTGAAAAACTGTAAGCCATAACGGAAATCAGAAAAAAGATTCTTAAAGAGGAGGAAATTTCCAATAAAAAAATTCCCAACTCTCGGAACTCGATCTCCTTTATTTATCTCAAAAGAGAGTACATCACATAAAATAATTTTTTAATACTATTAAATATCAATTAAAAAATTTGAAAAAATTATCGTGTATTCGCAACACTCCAAAAAAGAAGGTCCCGCTGGAAGAAAATGTTAAGGTTTATTTTTCAACAAGTGAGGCCATTGTTAACTAACGAAATTTTATGGGACCTCCGTTATTATTGGAGACAATTTTTTTTTTTAATAATTGGCCTATAAAATTTTCGCTTCTTGGAGCCCTTCTTATAGATATACTTAACAAGATCACATTATAAAAGTTTAAAAAAATTGTTTGTTTTGTTTATTATAATTTTGTAAAGTAAACAGAAAATTAAAAACCAAAAGTAAAGTAGTAAATTTTTTTTTCCAAATTCGTTATCACATTACTATTTTTAAATTGAAGAAAGACATTCATTAACGTTAAAAAAAATGTTTACGCCATTTGTTTATATGTCGTTTATAAACAAATTGACTAGTTTTATATTTAAAACATTTTTTTTACAATTTTGTTGTCTTAAGAATATTATGATTTTCAAATAAAACATTTTTTCTTAAAAACATCTCATTGTTTATAATCGTTTTTTTAAATTATCCATCATTTGAATAATTAGTTAAGAAATTATTTTTTTCTTAAAAATCGTAATTGGCAATCCTCAATAAAGTAACAAAAAGAAATTTCTTATATCAACAATTGCATTGTTTATTATTTTAACAATTTGTTATAAACAAATTCTGACAATTCTTTTTCTAAATCTTAAAAAAATTACGAAAACAGCCATATGCAACAACATATTGAAAAAAAAATTTGGTTGTATTTTTTACAGCGTTTTTCAATATTAAACGATACAGAAGTTGAAACGGGCACTTGATTTGTCAACTAAAACACTGATATAACTTTTAAACTATTAAGTAGAGATATCACAATAGACTTTTAAGTCGTTTTTATAGAGGATTAATTAATCTTTAAACGAGTTGACTTCCAAGTTTGTAACTATTATTAATCAGTTATTATGCGCATTTGTTTATAAAAATTAAGTACATTTTCTATTTATTTTTAAATAAACAATTGCAACTTTCAGATATTTTATCAAATTTTATCAAATTGCCTTGAAGGTCCATTGCCGTATCTGCATTACTTGATAAGCTAGATGTCATAAAAGATTCAGAAATGTCGAAAACATATTTAATTTTTATAAACAAATGCGCATAATACCTGATTAATAATAGTTACAAACTTGGAAGGCAACCTATTTAAAGATTAGTTAATCTTCTATAAAAACGACCTGAATGTCTATTGTGATATCTCTAACAGTTTAAAAGTTATATCAGCGTTTTAGTTGACAAATTAAGTGCCCGTTTCAACTTCTGTATCGTATAATATTGAAAAACGCTATATTCGGGCTCTAGATTATTCGGGCTCTAAAACGCTATAAAACGAATTAAACCCAAAATGACGACCGGTCCTGACTCCATTCCAGCTTTTTTATTAAAGGATTGCGCTATCATCTTTGCATATCCTCTAACTCTAATTTTTAACTTAATCTTAAAAAGCTGCCTATTTCCTGACCTATGGAAATATTCTAAAGTATGTCCCATCTTCAAAACGGGAAACAAACTGGATATTGAGAACTTTAGACCAATCTCTGTAATTTGTAACTTCTGTAAAGTCTTAGAAATATTACTTCATGAGAGAATACATCATTCAATTAACACCAAAATCTCTATTAATCAACATGGATTTATGAAAGGGCGTTCAACAACAACAAATTTATTCTGTGTAACTCAATATATTTCTGAATCCTTAGATGAACGTGGGCAGGTAGATGTATACCGATTTCTCCAAAACGTTTGATAGACTTGATCACCAGTTGTTACTTAATAAATTAGAAACAATCGGCTTCTCATATTCTTTGCTCCTTTTCTTTAAATCTTATTTAATGAATAGGAGTCAGTACGTTGCATTAAATGGGTTCAAATCGATCGAATTTGCTGCCACATCTGGAGTTCCCCAGGGATCTATTCTGGGGCCCTTGTTTTTTAACATATTTATTAACGATATAGTGAACGAAATTAATTTGCCTCACCTTTTATATGCCGACGATCTAAAAATTTTCACAGTAATTGATGAAATCGATGGCTGTTTTCAACTTCAGACTTCTCTTGACAAAATAAACACCTGGTGTATAGTAAATAAATTATTCATGAATCCTGGTAAATGTAACGTAATGTCCTTTTCTTTAAAAACATCACCTTTTATTTTTGATTACTTACAGGTTAGATAATGTCATAGTTCAAAGACATATAACATTTCGTGACCTCGGCGTAACTTTTGATAGTAAATTATCCTTCACTGATCATATCGATACCATTGTGTCTGAAGCATCCAAAGCCCTTGAATTCATCGTTCGTACTAGTCGAGAGTTCACTAACACTGATACTCTGAAAATTCTTTATCAATCCTTCGTCAGATCGAAACTTGAGTACGCATCGCTAATTTGGAGTTCCAGTTATGATGTTCACAAGAATAACTTGGAGGCAGTTCAACGTGGATTTCATAAATTACTGTGGTTCAAATCCGATGGTACCTGTCCAGTGATTGGTTTTCCGCAAAGTAACTTGCTTGAAAGATATTCTATGACTACTCTTGAGGATAGGCGTACGTACTTTTCTCAAGTATTTTTGTTTAAATTACTACACAATGATTTTGACGCACCCGAAATAATCAGTAAGCTTAATTTTCACGTTTCCAGATTAACCTCTCGTAATCACCAAGTTTTCTATTTACCTACGCCGCGTACCAACGTACTAAATAATTCACCTTTATATACGATTTGCAGTACTTCTAACAAATTATGTAGCGACTTCGATATTTTTAATTGCAGCCTTAGTGACATAAAACAAAATGTTCTAAATTAAACAACCAGTGAGTGTCTTTGTTTTTCTTAATTTACTTTGAATCACATATGTGTATATATGTATATATAGTTTTTATATTTAAACATTTCCCATGTTATTTTTTTCTCTTTCTTCGTATCATTAGTTATTCATAGTTCGTACATTTAGGTAAATTTTTTCTTCATTTTACTTTCATTCTATGTTGTCGTATATTATGTAATTAATGCTTTGTATGCCTTTAGTCCTGTTGAACAGTGTATGCAATAAATAAATAAATATATAAATAAGATTTAGAAAAAAAATATTAGAATTGTCAGAATTGTTGATAAAAAAATTTTTTCATGTTGTTACTTTATTGAGGATTGTCAATTATGATTTTTAAGAAAAAATAATGTGTTAACTAATTATTGAAATGATGGATAATTAAAAAAAACGATTATAAACAATAAGATAATGTTATTAAGAAAAAATGTTTTGTTTAGAAATGATAATATTCTCAAGACAGCAAAATTGTAAAAAAAAAATGTTTTAAATATAAAACTAGTCAATTTGTTTATAAACAACTTATAAACAAATGGCGTAAAAAAAATTTTTTTTAACGTTGTTGAATGCCTTTCTTCAATGTAAAAATAGTAATATGATAACGAATTTGAAAAAAAAATGTTTGCAACTTTACTTTGGTTTTTAATTTTCTGTTTATTTTAAAACATTATAATAAACAAAATAAACATTTTTTAAAAACTTTTATAATGTGATCTTGTTAAGTATATCTATAAGAAGGGCTCCAAGAAGCGAAAATTTTATAGGCCAATCGTAAAAAAAAAATTGTCTCCAGTGATAACGGAGGTCCCATAAAATTTCTTTAGTTAACAATGGCCTCCGTTGTTGAAAAATTAACTTTAACATTTTTTCCAACGGGACCTTATTTTTTGAAGTGTTGCGAATACACCATAATTTTTTCAAATTTTTCAATTGATATCTAATAGTATAAAAAAATGATTTTATGTGATGTACTCTCTTTTGAGGCAACGCTCGCATCCTGCAGCCGTCGCGCGGAATCCTATTTTCAGCGTTAAATTAAAATGATAAATAATGAAGACAGAGTTCTGGGAGTTTGTACTTTTTTATTGGAAATTTCCTCCTCTTTAAGAATCTTTTTCTGATTTCCGTTATCGCTTAAAGTTTTGAGTTAAAAGCGAAAAACTAAATGCCATCTTTTTCATCTTAATTTGTTTATAACTTTTGCAATTTTTTATGTGCTAATAAAACATTTTAACGCATTTTTCTAGACGTTATTTCGAATCCAATGAGCTATCGGTCATATTTTTAGGTGCTATTTCAAGAATTAACACTTCATTCACGCATTCACGCACACACATTCAAGCCCTGAAGAGTTATACACATTTTTGACCCTTAAAAAATCGCTCCGGCAACGTGAAAATGGTAAGATTTGATGCGCAATTGGGTGGTGGGTTCGATCTTCGGTGTGGGCATTTTTTGTTGTTGTCAAATTCACTTTTTTTTCGTGCAATAAAATATTTCCTATAATAAAATTTTTAAATTGTAAAAAGCGAAATAAATAATTATTTATTCTTGAGAACTTCCTTAAATACGTAGCTGATGTCATACATCTGCTTTGTATGCTCTACATTTCTTATAGTCAAAATCATGGAACGGTGGAAGGGGATGGGCCCTTTTGTGAGTGGGGGGCCGATTTTTTACAACACGGTGGTCCTTGACCGTGATGCGTGCAGCTGTTCGTTCTTTTTGTGGATTTTCTTGCTACGTATAGACGTATATTTTGAGATACAGTGATTTTTTTCACGTGTTCATCCAGAATTACCGAAATTTTTTTCTTTTCATGCGCATGCAGAGAAATTGTGCAAATCTTAGATGTTCATGTAGAAAACTAAATTTGAAATGTTCGATATTTTGTAAAAAATCTGAGGGAGTTGCTTGTGAGAACTGCGAAGCAAAAAGAAAAACCGTTTTTCATGATAAACTCGATCAAGATAATGATGCCAGCAACACTAATTTTATTGCTGATTTTGAGAACGATTTTGACGATAATATTTTACAAGACATGCAAACTGATAATGATGTAATGGAATGTGATTTATTTAATTCTGAAAATTCTAGAGTGGTTTTAGAGAATGAACATAGCGAATGCGATGATATTTTTGTAGAAGTTAATGATGCAGATGAATGCACTTTTTTTTAATGAGCATATAAACGATGACGATGTAGATTTAAACTGAGATGAATTGTTAAATGTTTTGAATTCATATTGGGACACGGAAAGTTCTCTATCAAGCGATTGTTACTAGTTGTAATTACATAGTTATTAGCGTTAATAGTTATTAATTGTAAATATTTGTAATTAAAACAATAACATAATAATTCCATTAAAATAGTTAAATTGATGGTTATTTCTCATTTACAAATAACAAATTGTGTATTTTTTCATGAGACGTGAACTTTTTTTATTATAAGAAAAAAGTGAGAAAAAATTTGTTTCCTTTTTATTTTTGGTCTTTTTTCGACAGGCACCCCCCCCCCCCTCAAATAAAGTAAAACAAGCCTTTTCTTTCACAAAAAGTAGTAAGAAAAACAAAAACTACCGACAGACCCTCGTTGAACAAGAACAATCATATGTCTGTTGCAAGATAGCCATTTATTTAATGAGAATTGCAAACAAAAATTATTTACGATGTTTTAAAATGTTCTCAAAAAGTAAAAACAATCATTATCATAAAAAATACTTGGGTAATATGAAAAAAAAAAAAAATTGTCGAAAAAAAAAAATTTTGCCCACACCGAGGATCGAACCCGCCGCCCCATTGCGCGTCAACTTTTACTATTTTCACGTTGCGGTAGAGATATTTTAAGGGTCAAAAACGCGTATAACTCTTTAGGGATTGAATATTTTACTTCCCTCGCATACCGAAGGGAAGTATTGTGTTCGAGAAAAAATCACCCTCCGAGATTTTTACGGATTCTGACGTTTCAGATCACGGAGATTACGAAAATATAGGTTTTTCAATTCCGTCAGTCTGTCTGTCTGCCTGCCTGCCTGTCTGTCTGCCTGTCTGTCTGTTGGTGCATTTACTAAAAAACTACTTGACGGAGAGCAGTCAAATTTGGTAGGTAGTTGACGCTACTGTCAGCGCAGAAATGGTAGAAATTTCACTGGAAAATATACAGGGTGGACCGTCTAAACGGAATAAATAGTGAAAAAAATTTTTTTTCGCTCAAATTTAAAATTTCCACGTTTCATGACGCGCTAATCCTATTTCGGGAAAAAAAAAATTTTGAAAATTTTTTTCACCATTTTTGAAAAAATTTTTACCAAGATGAAAAAAATTTTTTTTTGCTCAAATTTAAAATTTCCACATAATTATTAATAAATTAAACACTGCTTTTAGATGAATCAATCAATATATTATAAATACTCTACATATGTTTTGGCTTATTAGGCCTTTATCAAGAGTATTACATAGTAGAGTATTCACTATGTAATACTCTTGATAAAGGCCTAATAGGCCGAAACATATGTAGAGTATTTATAATATATTGATTGATTCATCTAAAAGCAGTGTTTAATTTATTAACAATTATTTTCAAGATGTTTCACAAGGTACCTACCACAAGTTCAGTTCAGTGTAAAATTTCCACGTTTCATGACACGCTAAACCTATTTCTGAAAAAAAAAAATTTTTGAAAAAATTTTTACCACTAAAAAAAATTTTTTTCTTTGTTCACATTTAAAATTTCCACGTTTCATGACATTCTAAACCTATGTAAAAGAAAAAAATGTTTGAAAATTTTTTACCAACATTTTTGAAAAAATTTTTACCACTAAAATAGATGGAATTTTTATTCTTAAAATTTTACATTTCCACGTTTCATAGCGCTCTAAATCTATTTAAACAAAAAATTGAAAATTTTTAAAAAATTTCCAAAAAAATTTTACCATTAAAATACATGGAATTTTTTTTTCTTTGTTCAGATTTAAAATTTCCACGTTTCCATGGCATTCTAAAATTATTCAAACAAATTTTAAAATGTTTTTGAAAAATTTTTAGAAAAAAATTTGAAAACATCACTACTATAGAATAGACGAATTTTTTTTTTCAAATTTAAAATCGTGACATTCTAAACCTATTCAAAAAAAATTTTTTATATTTTTTAACCACCACTATACTTCCACTCCATTACGTGAATGTGGAATTGAAAATGTGACAGATGGCAATAATATTTGGCATATGCACCTATTATATACTTTTATTGAATAATGGCATCCCAAGAAATAATTCAGTTATGGTGGACATTTGTAAAGGTATTTGCGCAAGCCTTCCATATTTGGCACCTGTTATTTAGTATTGAACTTTTGCTGTTGGATGAGCACTCTGTATATTTTTTTGACCAAAAGTTATCAGGTTTTTTTGTAATAATAGCAATAACTATATTCCGATCTGTATTCTCAATGTCATTTCGTAATTAATAATTTTTTGGAGTGACCGTCATGCACAAATAACGAGGGAAATTCTGTGTAAATAACTTTACCGATTTTTTTAAAAGAACAATATCCTGACCTCATTAGTTTCGGAGTAATCAATTTGTTAATTGAGAAATTTATTTTGGCTATAACAATTGAACGTGTTGACAAAATGAGTTGTGCTTGGTGCTAAACCATGCGCATTGAAAGTGTCTTTCGACTGAATCAAGATTTTTTCGGATCCGTCAAACCGTTTTCATTTTATTGAATAAAAACGAAAAAAAATTGTTTAAACAATTATTTGACCATGAAGCTCGCGGTTTAGGAAAATTTTTCATAAGAAAATTGTGTTCTTTTCCTATAAGAATCCGTGCCTAACTCAAATGGTACAGAAAATTTTTGGTAAAAATCCCAGTCAGACTCGACATTAATTTAAGCTCGTGGGATATTCGGTAAGAAGATTTCACACCACAAATGTCTGATTTGACAAAAATATTTCCACTTCCAAGTTATACGTTACCGAAGTATTGCCCCGTAGTACCGGGACACCCTGTACAATCCTATTTTTCATCAACTGCAAACTCAGCTTCATACTGACATTTCTATAATTGTAACATCTTTATAATTTTAGCTAATTCAAACTCAACGTACGCAGAGTGCATCGCAGGAGAAACTTACAAAGTTGCGACTAAATATCTCCAATTTGAAGATTTGAAGTGTAAGAAAATTATACGAGGTGGAATTCAAAGGACACGAAAACCATGTGGAAGCAACATGGGTCATTTTATAAACATTGGTTACCAAATTACCAGAACTCACTGGGTTACACTAATAAAGGTGTGTTATGACGAAAATGTAGGAAGTACATTGTACACTGAACACACATTACACGGAAGGGCAATAAGATGTAAGTGGAATAAGATTGTCTATGTTTAACTTCTGACAATAAGATGTACCCAAAAGTTTCTTGCTTGTCATTCTTATAGACCGATTTCACAGCAAACATTTGTGTTAAAATTAGCTACAACTCAACTTGGGAGAAACAAATTTACTTATTAAGGTAATTATGGCGAAAAATTAACTGAAAAATTAGACTTCCGATAAAAAATTACCAATTCGCCTTAATATAGATTTCCGTTTACGTAAATGATCAATTAATCTACCTCGTACACAATTTTCTTTGAAAGTACGTTTAACGAATGCAGCGAGTTAGAAACTACTAATAATATATCAAAAGTGACTTCAAGAATAAATTTCCAATAAGGCCAAAATAGGTAATATAATTAGGTAGTATTTACCATTTTAGAGACAAATATTTCTAATAGTCGAATATCTTACTAGTTAGATTTTGTTGGAAATTCTGCGTAATGTATACCTAAATGGACATTTCTATTCTAGTATTTATGAACTCAATTGGAACAGCACGGAACTAGAGGGTCTTACGGCGTATTGTCAATATATCGCTTCACATTGAATGAGAGAGCACAGAATTTTACAGGTTTATATTCATCACTCCTCGTCTACAGTCCACATGGGCTTGATCCGCCTGTCACATAGAAATATAGGTGGGGTTAGATGCTTAGCGAATTTGATTTGTCAACACCAACCTTGTTCAGAGTTTTTGCATGCCATAGTATATAAAACAAAAAATACGTATGAACTACTTGTATCGTATGATCTGCACGAGGCAGTGCTGTACAGCCAGGCAGCGTTATAAACTACTTAATTCTAGTGAATATTTGAACAAATTATTATTATGTTTGAGTGATTTTTTGCAATTAATTGTTTAAAATGGCATTTTGGAGGCTTTTCGCCCGTCTTTTCCATGCTTTTACTCCTATACCACTTAAATTGGTATCTATTTTGTCTATGAGCCGCATTCAGGATCTTCCCCTTCTGCGTTGTCCTACAGGTTTATCCAGTAAAGCCTTTCGAGTGGGCTAATCTGTTTCCATCCTCGTAATATGCCCAATCCATCGCGGAAGACCAAGTTTAATTGTTTTAACGATATCTGGTCCCTGAAATAGCCTGTACACTGTACAGTTCGAAGTTGTACCTTTTCCTCCACAATACATTTTTTTACAGTTTACACTTTGTACTTCTGGAGATGTTGTGGGATCTGAGTTGAGGGGAAAGTCCAAAGTAGCATCTATTGGCTAGGAGGACTCTGCGTTTTATTTCGGCTGTTGTGTCATACTTGATGTTAATCAATTAGTCGAGGTAGATGAAGTCACTGGCAACCTTGATACCGTGGTGGTTCTCTATAATCCAGGATTTTTTATTGGAGGTAAATTATATCTCTTGGCCTTTCCGACGACGCTAGCATATATTTGGTTTTACTGGTGTTAATTACTAGCCCTATTTCCTCTGCTGCCCCCTTCAGTGCTCTGTATGTTTCCTTAACTGCTGCTTCAGACCTGCCTGTGATATCTATATCATCTGCATAGACCATATTTAGATGGATTTGTTACATATTGTCCCTGTAGTTGGTACAGTCGACATTCTTATGGCTTTTTCAAGGGCTAAACGCTAAACAAGGTGTGGGAGAGTGCGTCTCCTTGCCGCAATCCATTAGAGGTGTACCCTGTATTCCACTTTTTCCATCGTCTCCCTTACCATATTTGCCAATTTTCTTGACATTTAGAGCTCCCTCATAGCTTCATAGAGTTTCCGTCTATTTATACAATCATAGACGGCCTTGAAGTCGACAAAGATTTGGTGGGTGTCAATTCCATATTCATGAGTTTTCTCTAGGATTTGGCGGAGTGTCGAAATTTGTTGTATGGTTGACTTGCCACCGCGGAACCCAGCTTCATACCTTCCTATTTCTCTTTCCGCATAGGGTTTGAGTCAGTTGCAGAGTATTGTCGAAAACACTGTGTATGCAGTATCAGGGTGATTCCTCGATAGTTTGAACACTCCAGTGTGTCGCCTTTTTTATAGATAGTACATAGTATACCTACATTCCATTCCTCTGGTAGTGTTCTTTGTCACCAAATATCTGTAAAAAGTTCTTGCTGGGGAGTTATTAGTTCTTCGCCACCATCTTTGAGAAGTTCGACAGGCAGATTGTCGTTTCCGGGTGATTTATTTTATTTGTTCTCGATAGACATGTCTGAAATGTACAGTGTTTTCCATATCAAGGCAGTATTAAAAGTATTTTAGATATATACATACTTCTGTGATATGATATCTGCAGAAAAATGGGGAAACTTGTACTTAAAGAATTATCTGCTTAATTGTTACAAAAATTTGATTATTTTTGTCTCACGTCTCACGGCCGATTATGTGACTGTGATTGCACAATGTTTAACTAGGTTTATGCATATTACTTATATCAAATTATCATGCATGAAAACAGGGATATTTAAAGATTAATTTAGGTGCTAAGAAAATTTGTTATATATGGTGGATCATTAACATTAGGCCATAATATAACCAAACATGCTTTAGTAAATTGTGGAAAAAATACTGGGTGTCAAGGTTGTATTTTTTCTTTTCTTTTTTGCAATATATCAACTACCTCTTGACGATCTTCTCCAGATTTTGCAAGAAAACCTTTCTCTTAAACTAAGAAACAATAATGTTTGCATTACATGAGGCTACCCCTTGGAGGGCGACATGAGCTATACCTGATGATGAATACTTTTCTCTTTCTTTACGAAACGCTGTGGCGCTTTTGACTATAAAATCTCTAACTAATTGATATCTATTTTTTGGCGTTGGATTCATATGAATTTTTGTCCCAGTTCCAGAGAAAAACAAAGTAGTCGTTAAGGGTTGCTACCACCAAATATTTTTTATACAAGAAAGCAGACGCCTGAAATTAATTGTAGAAATACTTCAGGCAAGAAAAGCAATATAGGCGAGTCTGCCTGGGATTTTTCATAAACATTTTCTATACTATTTGAGTTTGCCACGGACTCATATAGGAAAAAATCTGCTGAACAAGATTTTCTTATGAAAAATGTTCCTAAACCGAGCTTCATGGTCAAACAATTGTTTAAACTATTTTTTTTTTTCGTTTTTATTTAATAAACTTCCCTCTATTCTATTGATGATATATACGAGTTATATTAGATCCATTATTGATTATGGATTTATTTTTTACTCTCAAGCATCAAACACATTCTTAAATAAATTAAATGTGATTCAAAACAAGTGTTTGAGATTATGTCTGGGAGCTCTAAGAAGCTCGCCGGTAGATGCCTTGTTAGCGGAAAGTAATATAGTACCTCTAAGTTATAGGAGAAAAATTCTCTGTTCGTTATTTATTATCAGGGCATATTCCAAAAATTGCACTATAATTCATAAAATACACCATCTATATCTTCAAGATTTAACACATCGATATTGGGTAAAGAAGAAGTCATTACTATACATAAGTTGCTATGAAGACACATTACATTATCAAAACCAACTGCACATCACAGAAACAAATTTGACGTATGAAATTAATACATCTCAAATCAGACAAGAGGTAAAGATCGCGTATCTAAGAGATTACAAATATCCAGAAAAATTGCGTAATAATATATTTAATTTTGACGTATCACAACTTTGGCCTAACTCATATAAAATATTTACCGACGGCTCCAAAAATTCAGAAGATACGGGATGTGCAATTTTCGATCCTCAACAGAACACATCAAAGCATATAAAACTTCCATCTGAATTCTGTATATATAATTCAGAACTGGTCGCAATTCTAGAAGCAATAAAGCATATACAAGAGTTGAATGATAGCTATACAATTTTTACGGACAGCAAAAGCGCTTTGGACACATTTAACAGTATACAAAGAAATTCGAAAATAAATTACATAATCCTGAATATCATCAAATTAATATACACTTGCCAATACAAATTTTGTTTCTACACTGACTAGACTGCGAATAAATCATGGACTATTTCCCACCCACAAATATAGGATTAACTTGGCACAAAATGAAAACTGCGAATGTGGTGAAAGGGGTGATGCTGAACACATCATCCTAAATTGTAATTTAAGACAGGACAGGAATTTATGAATAAAATTAGTAACAACCATTTAACACAGCCGTTTAATTTAATTGATATATTAAGGTCAAATAATTTAGAATCATATCTAATGCTATTTAAATTTATTGAAAAAAATAAAATTAAAATATAGACTTAAGAACCATTGTAATGTTAGAAAGGTAAGTTTCCTCTGTTCTTGTCCTATGTTCTAAATCCTTTTCTTTCCGTGGCTCAGTGTTGTGATGTAGATGCCATGATTTGCCCCTTGGCCACACTTGTTTTCCTCGTTAACATCCTAAAAAAAAAGAACAAGAAAAAACAAAAAAACAAAAAAAAACAAAATACAAAAAACCTCAACAAAAAAAACAAGAGACAAAAAGTAAAAAAAAAAAATAAAAGAAATATTAAAAATACATATAATAAAAAAGGAAAAGAAATAAAAAACAGAAAATAGACAAAAAAAAACAAAATACAAATAACCTCAACAAAAAAAAAACAAGAAACAAAAAAGTAAAAAAAAAAACAAAAGAAATATTGAAAATATATAAAAAAAACTTTTAAACATATGATTTTAATAAAAAGAAAAAGAAAAAATTAAAAGTGGAAAAAATGAAAAAATTATAATTCATAAATATAAATGATGTATTAATGAATAATTAAATATCAGAAATAAGCTAGCAGACAAATTGTGGTAGGTTTAGAGTAAAAACTTTTTAACATTAGGTACTTACCGACCTTATAGACTCCTCTCTGAAACATCGGTGTTGTGCGAATGGCTTTGCAGCCACAGCCATAGATTATAAGTATAGATAGATAGATATTTAATAAACTGAAAACGGTTTGACGGATCCGAAAAAATCCTGATTCAGTGGAAAGATATTTTCAATACGCATCGTTGGGCGCCAGGCACAATTCATTTTGTCAACCCGTTCCATTTCGATACGCTTACGCAGAGCCGAGATGTTCTATTTGTTAATTTGCAAAATTAATTTAAACTTTAAATAAACAAATACAAAAAGTTGCATTCGTGCAGACTTCTATGGGTGTTATGCCCGACAATATTTATCGTTTAAAGTTGGTTTGACTTCGATCAAACTATCGAAAAAAAAGTTATTTGCTAATTAACAAATTACGCCAATTGTTTATCTGATATCGGGCCAAAAAAATACGGCATATTTTTTGGTATAAAAGGCATGCATTTTGAAAAAAACCATATCCTGACCTTATTAGTTTCGGAGTAATCAATTTGTTAATTAGGAAATTTATTTTGGCTATAACAAATGAACGGGTTGAAATCATTTGTGCCTGACTTAAAAGTGAATTATTTATTATTTGTTTGCTTATAGTAATGAAACATTTTCTTTATAGGATTTTGCAAACAGTGGAAAGAAAAGCTATCTATGAGAACTAAAGGAAAAACTATATATATAAAAATATTAATGAAATCTTTGCATTCTTTCGATAACCTGACTTCTGGTTATGCTAGCAAGTAAAATTCTGATTTGCCATTCTCATTTTAACACTAGCATCCAACCTAGTCCCCTACGGCTAAGCAGGCTAAACTAGTATCTACATGATCCCCTACGATATGTAAATTCAGTTAAAAATGAGAACAAAGGCCTGAAATTAATTTATTTACGTACCTTGTCTTTAAAAATTTTTTCATTCAAATGAATTACATTTTCATAAAATCTCATTCAGTTTCTTGGAAATGCTTAGCCTTTGAAACGTTTTTCGTCCTTATTGGGTACTCTTCAGAAAAGCCTAAAGCCACTCATAACGATGTTCCATGCAAAACTAAGACATTTTCCATGAATGGTATAAAATAATTATAATTGACATTGACTGAAGGACGAAAAACGTATGTTAAAATGAGAATGGCAAATCAGAATTTTACTTGCTAGCATAACCAGAAGTCAGGTTATCGAAAGAATGCAAAGATTTCATTAATATTTTTATATACATAGTTTTTCCTTTAGTTCTCATAGATAGCTTTTCTTTCCACTGTTTGCAAAATCCTATAAAGAAAATGTTTCATTTGTGCCTGACGCCAAACGACGCGAATTGAAAATATCTTTCGAGTGAATTAAGATTTTTTCGGATCCGTCGAACCGTTTCCATTTTATTAAATAAATACGAAAAAAAATGTTTAAATAGTTGTTTGATCATGAAGCTCGGTTTAGGAACATTTTTCGTAAGAAAATCTTGTTCAGCGAAATTTTTCCCATAAGAATTCGTGGCTAACTCATATAGCATGCCCCCATAACCCCCAGGCAGACTCGCTTAATAGATGAAAGGTTAAAGCTTAACAATAGATGTCAGTGTGTTTTTGATATACTAAACCGGCTAGACCCTCTCAAATTGCGTTAATTTCTCTCCAATTATTTTTATGTATGGATTATTGTATTTACAGATGCCGTCAAAACCACGCAGCGTCCCACTTTCAGTACAGATGGTTTAGGTTCGGACGTCGCAGCTTCCATTGCATACAAACAGGCGTTCCAAAAATCCACCTTTAATAAATTGTTGGGTTCTGCTCAATTGGCTGAACTTTATATACACGGAAACTCTTACCTCGCTAGAGGACACTTGTCTCCAGCTGCAGATTTCTTATATACCACTTCGCAGAGCACTACTTACTATTACATAAATGCTGTTCCGCAATGGTAAGTTTTCTTCATTATCACACGCACTCATATCACATTGTCAGATGACATGTTTGTTCTGAAGCAGAATTTTTCGAAACTGATACAAAGGTTTTTAAATATTTTTGCGCAGCCTTTGCAGGGCGATTTATTAACAATGGGAGTTCTCTAAATTTGAGATACTAGAAACCAAAAGATTATGACTGAGTCCAACATGTCTTATACAAGGCATTAGAGATACGTAGTTTACTGTTTGAATTTTATTTTGGAAAGACCCCGTAGAAACCTTATGGAAAACGGCTCTTAGTCAAATTGTTTGAAATTGACATAATATGTTATAGTTTATGAGGTCCTGATCGAAAGTTCTTATGTGTCCAGTCCTAAGTAATGAGTAAATTTTAGCTTAGAGACAAAACAGGATTCACCGATTGACGATTTTCGTACCTTATAAATATATTCTTTAATTATTTATGACTATTTTATGAGTTATATAATATCATATTTCCTAACGCATGTTTTTCATGATTTTGAGCGTGCCAAGAACATGCCATGCCGTTTCTGTGTTAGGTCTGAGCAAGTCTGCAACGTGTTTGATCATGTTTGGAACGTATTTGTACGTAAATGATATAAAATGTCTAGAAGGTATCTAAAGCTTATCTGAAATGTATCTTGGTCTGAGCAAGCCTAAAACATGATTTAACATGTCTATGTCATGTTTGCGCGTGTCTGTAATACACCCGAGCCAACATAACTCGAAATCATATTAAGAGTATTTTCAGTCTTTTTGCGCACACGCGGCTCATGTAGGCGACTTTTGCCGTATACATGATGCATTAATTAATCGATTTCATGGTCCTGTACTGATGGAAGTGACAAATGCAGAGGTAGCATTAACCTTATTACACCGATATGAAGAGGTTTTGTGTGTCCACATAGATATGCTACTTCCACGTTCAATGCTTAATTACGAGCAAACGGTGAGATCAAATAAAAAATGGAAAAAACAAAAGTTGTTCATTTTTTACAGCAGAATATCAATCTGTAGAAAAAATAGGGTTGACAGGGTAAAAACTAAAGTTGACTGATTTTTCTCGAAAATTCTTTATTTTCAAGTTGTTCGCGATTGTTCACTTAAATACCATACCCGGTATAAACCTCTGTGTAGCGCAGTCCGGTAAGGAGGAAATACGGATTCTCCTATCGGTTATTAGTTTTTTTGAGAGGGAAAATAGCCCCTAGCATTGCCTTGTGTTATAGTAGAGTGCTCGCTTTGACAAAAGTCGCTTAGTTTTCGATCCCGTTGGCACTTAGAGTAAAATGTATGACCTTGTCAGATATGTTACTTATGCCCTGTGGATTACGAATCCACTTGTCGTCAAAGAATCGTCATGAATATAAGGGCGCAAATCAAAATTTTCTAATTAACTACACCACGCGATAGAGTCAATCATGAAGCGTATTTTATCCAAAAATCATTAAATTCTCTGTAAAATTTCTATTTTTAAAATAAATAAAGTAACGAACTTTTGCATAGGCTTATATGGCAGTAAAAATCAAAAATCCTCATTTTCTCTGTTCGACTACGGCTGAAAATTAATAATTTTTCGTCTACTTTTCCATTCCCACGACGATATCTCCCAAACTATTATATTTATCAAAAAAATATATTCTTTATAAAATATTTGCCATATATTCCAGATTACAATGGTTTTTAAATCAGATTTTTTGAGAATTTAATAACCAAAATATTTAATAATGTGTAGCGTGATATCAATTTTCGAAGCTTATCAGCGGCATGCGTTCGTTGCAAATTCTCGCTCTCCCACTCTTTAAAACTGTTTCAACACACCCCACTTCGCACCCGCTCTGGCCTACCGTTGGATAGATTGGCGCATAGTAGCTCTCGTGGTTCATAATATTTTGAAATTTATATCTTGAAAATGATTATTACTACGAAATAAATGTAAGTATATTTGTAGAATATTAATTCAGTGTTACATGGTCTTACATAAAAATTATGGTATGCCTAAAATTATTGTGTAATAGATTAACAAATTATAAAAAACTCCCTATAGTTCACTGTTTGCAAGATACTTTCAGCTGGTATTTTAAATTTTCTACATAGGTAACTGATGTACATGCTTTTTAGAAGAAATTAAAATGAAAAGTACTACTGATAGCACAAGTTCTGAAAGTGAGATTGAGAAAAATGTAATTGAATGTAAAACAGATTCGTAACATATTAGCTTAATTTGTATGAAACCGGGCCCTGTAATCAAAGGTTTTGAGAAATCGTTTGCAACATTTAGCGATTGTTTAAAAATCTATGAAAAAATAAGTAACCAAGGAGAAGATGATCTATATCCTAGCATTATGTCATTCAAAAAAACAAACAATTTTGACTGGTTTGGCACCGACATTGCTATTCTAGTTTTACTAGCCAAAGAAATATAGAACATTTAAGAAAATAAATAGAGAAAGAAATTGAAAAGAGTTCAGATGGATCCAATGCCTGTCCATCAACTTTTTCCTATGTGTATTTTCGTAAAATAATTTTTTTAAATACAGAAATGTACTTTTGTCAGAAGTACAACAATAAAGTTTTCTCAAGTAATGACCACGGAACCAGAAAGAAAAGTAAGACTACTAGCCCACCAGAATCCCATAATTTTCGAAAAAATTTGTGCTAACGATTTAATACCTATGGAAATTGAATATCATATTTTATGTTTCTAAAGTCGCTATATAAAATGCAGAGGTCTATCTAAGAATAAAAATAAAAGTGGAATGACCACGGAACCAGAAAGAAAAGTAAGACTACTAGCCCACCAGAATCCCATAATTTTCGAAAAAATTTGTGCTAACGATTTAATACCTATGGAAATTGAATATCATATTTTATGTTTCTAAAGTCGCTATATAAAATGCAGAGGTCTATCTAAGAATAAAAATAAAAGTGGAAAACGGACAGACAACGAACTACTAAAATATGTAAAATTCTTGAGAAACGGTTTTTAAAGCAAAAAGGGTATGGTATGTCGTCAATTTATGATGAGAAGTATCTAGAATGGATAGATATAGGTCTAAAAGAGAGATCAGTAGACTACTTATAAATACATTTACCGGCAAAGGAGTCAAAATTGTTAAATCTACAAAGAGAAACGAAAAATATGTTAATTCAGAAAACGAGGCATGAAACTTTGCATTTTCTATTGTGACTTTAGAAATAGTAAACATGATATTTAGTTTCTATAGCATTTAAATCGTTAGCACAAATTCTTTAGAAAATTATGGGATTTTGGTGGGCTAATAGTCTTATTTTTCTTTCTGTGTTCCTGGTCATTACTTGAGAAAGCTATTTTATTGAAAAAAAAATTCATTTTACGCAAGGACACGCCTGAAGAAGTTATTGGACATGCACTCCATCCATCTGAACTGTTTTTAATTTTTTTCTCTTTCTCCATTTTTCTCCTTCAATGTTCCATATTTCTTTTGCCAGTAAAATTAAAACAGCAATTTCGGTGCCAAACCAAACAGCCAAAATTATTTGTTTTTCGAAATCGCATAGTTCTAGAATATACATCATCTTCTCTTTGGTTACTTATTTTTTACGGAGTTTTAAATAATCAATAAATATTGTAAACAATTTATCAAAACCTTTGTTTACAGGGACCGGTTTTATACAATTTAAGCATTTTACGAATCTATTTTTCTTTAAATTTTATTTTTGTCTCAATCTCACTTTCCGAACTTGCGCTATCAGTAGTACTTTCCATTTTCATTTCTTCTTCAGTTACCTATATGGTAGAAAATTTAAAATACATACCAGCTGAAAGTATCTTGCAAACAGTGAACTATAGGGAGTTTTTTATAATGTGTTAATCTATTACACAATAATTTCAGGCAGGCCATAATTTTTATGTAAGTCCATGTAACACTGAATTAATATTCTACAAATATACTTACATTTATTTCGTAGTAATAATCATTTTCAAGATATAAATTTCAAAATATTTTGAACCACGAGAGCTACTATGCGCCAATCTATCTAACGGTAGGCCGGAGCGGGTGCGAAGTGGGGTGTGTTGAAGCAGTTTTAAAGAGTGGGAGAGCGAGAATCTTTAACGAACGCATGCCGCTGATAAGCTTCGAAAATTGATATCACGCTACACATTATTACATATCATGGTTATTAAATTCTCAAAAAATCTGATTTAAAAACCATTGTAATCTGGAATATACGGCAAATATTTTATAAAGAATATATTTTTTTGATAAATATAATAGTTTGGGAGATATCGTCGTGGGAATGGAAAAGTAGACGAAAATTAATTAATTTTCAGCCGTAGTCGAACAGAGAAAATAAGGATTTTTGATTTTTACTGCCATATAAGCCTATGTAAAAGTTCGTTTCTTTATTTTAAAAATAGAAATTCTACAGAGAATTTAATGATTTTTGGATAAAATACGCTTCATGATTGACTCTATCGCGTGGTGTGGTTAGTTAGAAAATTTTGATTTGTGCCCTTATATTCGTGACCATTTTTTGACAAGTGGATTCATAATCTACAGGTCATAAGTAACATATCTGGTAAGGTCATATATTTTACTCTAAAAGTGCCAACGGGGGGAAAGATGGAAATTAATTTGCACTCTACTATTAGTACATTAAATCATTTTTAAGATGAAACATTATTATGTATCAGTAAATAATATTCCATTATTTTAGGCAAGTAATAAACGGAGGAAACTGGAAAAGCTTGGAAATGAAAATCCGAAAGACTGCTGAAAACTATGGCAGCACCTTCACGATAATAACTGGGACTCATGATGTTCTTTCGTTAAAAGACATCAACAGTAACGAAAAGGAAATATTTTTAGTTTCTGGAGACAAGTTGCCTGTTCCAAAATACATTTGGAAAATTGTTTATGATGAAGAATGTCAATTGGGTATAGTCTTAATCGTTTTTAATAATCCTTTCGCAAAAAGGATGAAGGAAGAAGATTTACTGTGTGAAAATATTTGCGAATTATATGGATGGGGCTCGAGCAGTTGGTCTGATATTAGTCGCGGATTTGTACACTGCTGTGGTGTAAATGACTTTGTGGACATTGTGGAATCAGCTCCAGAATTAGAAGTTAATGGGGTATTGCGTGGAATATAATTGTGCATTAATTAGAAAATTAACAATAAATTGTTTATGTTATAACAGGATTCGTATTATAGTGTTACATTTACATTATCATACTGGGTGATTTTTTTGAAAACAAGCCACCTTTAATAACTCGAGAACGGTTAAAGACTTTTTTGTAGTAATTTTCTTGAATGTCAAGGGGGACACATTTTGACGAGAAAAGGTGTGATCCGAACTCACCTCCTCACCCTCAGCCACCCCAAGTTTATATTTTAAATGGCACCCCTAATTATTTTCATTATTTTCTAATTGCAGAATTTTTTTTCAATGCAATCGTAAAAAGTAGTGTGACCTTGAAGAGGAAATTTTTTGAGAGAAATGCAAAAAACTGAATTTAAAAAAAAGTGATAAAAGCAATTAAAATCTAGGTAATGTGTTATTACATTTGGAAGGCGCACACTGGCAAGTGCTGGCAAGTTAAAAAAATCCACATTACCCTAAACTACCCCCACTTCAAAATTATTTAATGTGATACCAACTTATTAGACTGCGTAGGATTTATTACAACCATTAAAAGTGTCACTTGTTATCTGTGTAAAACGAAGTAGCAGACATAAAAAATCTGACAAAAAAGGGTGTCTCTTTTATAAGGTAGTTTACCGACGATACTAGCTGGACAGTAGTAAACAAATGCACATTGAAGGTAAGTGGGACAAATAATTCTTTGATTTATTTTTATCACATTGATTATTATTATTTATCTAAATCTTCCTGAATATAAGTGGGAATGATTATTTTAATAAATAGGTATGTAGAACATGAATGTATACATAATTGATGACAATTACTTGTATTTAATCTCTCAAGTAAGAAAAGTCTGTAATAGTTTCCCTAGTCACTCCTAGCTACCCTTTTTTACATTGATTAGACTAATGTCACGTGTGGGAAGCCTATTTTGTTTTGTTTTTGTTACACTGAATCGTACACGCACAAGTTAGTTTCAAAGTTTCACTGTACATCGCAACGCTCCGTAGTTGTTTTAAAAGTTTAAGATAATTTTCAAAATGGTTTACACTCTCGCTGAAAGAATACAAATGATTTTAATTTATGGTGCTGAAAGAGAGTCCGCTCGAAAAACGGCCGATACTTTTAATCGGCGCAATGTAGGTAAAAATGGGAATCATAAGTATGTAACAGAATTAGTTGCAAAATTCGAGAAAACTGGCTCTGTGGCAAATAGAAAGAGAACAAATCGCAATGTTTTGGATAAGGCACCCATGCAGCACAAGGACATCCTCAGAACATACTGGGGACAACTTTTCAGGACATATGGGATATCCTGGGAAGATCCCATTATCACCTTAGGATGTCCGTAGGATATCCAAATGGGACAGTTCGGGCTTTGCTGATGACGTCCTCAGGACATCAGTACGGGTGTGTACAGGACATCATCAGCTCTTATATGGGTAATGTCTGGGCTTTACTATGAACAACCTGAGGACTTTATATAGGACATCCCCAGTTCTTTTAGAGTTTATTGGATATTTCTAAAGACAGCAAAAAATACTTATTATTTTATAAGATCATTGCTTTTAAACTGAGCCAATAAGCGAAGACAAAAAATACAAGTTTATATAATGGCAGAGGTAAAATGACTAATAAAATGTGATACATTTATGTACAACTCCATACACATATTTGTATCTATCAATTGGCTTATATCGCTTTAAAAGTAAATTTACCAAATTATAATAGAGGTTATATATAGTCCAATGAAATAGGTCGACAAATCAAAATTTTAAGTGTAACATGTTTTGATACCTAAATATTAAAACATGTTATTCCGGTGCGGACGGCAGCCGATTTTTGTTGGAGAGCACAGGCCGTGGGTCAGGATTGTTTGTGGACACTCAAGAGGGCGCCACCGGCTGTATGTTACGTAATAAGATTTAAATAATTTTGTCAGCTCGGAACAAAATTAAGTCACTAGCAACCATGCGATGGATTCTCAAAATATATCGGTGATATCAAAACTCTACTTTACTCTATTAAATCTCAAAATTTAAGCAAATATCAGGAGCACAGTGCAAATAATAAGAACATGTAGACATTAGACATTTACTACAACACACGTGAGATATACAACAATAAAAAGAATAAAAAACTTCACCTAATTGTGGTTTATGCGTATTAAAAATATTCTGTGCCGTTGATAAAAAACTTGATTTGAATTCAAGCTCAGATCTTTGACTGAGACTTTCTTGCAACTACGAGTTTACCAATATACAACAACTATGAGTTATAACTTACAACCACGAATTAAAGATTTACCATGAATTAAATATTATATGTGTGACATAATAGTAGGTGAATTAACATCTCACGGTACCATGGGTATTTTACAGCAAAACTCTTAAATCATTCTACACATAACTTAGTGCTTAATTGATAGTTGCAAGATTCTAGTATAACTTACTTCAATATACGAACAAAAATCACTGAATTAAACCATAATATTTTTAAAATATTTAACTAAAATGAACAAAAAAACCTGGTTAAGGCCTTGGCATTTCCTGTGACGACTGCAGTGTGACTTGTCACCATTTCTCTCGACGTTGGCTGCAACTGCAGTTCCGTGTTGCATCAAATTGCTAGCTGAATCTCCGGGAGACTGCTACGAACGACTCTGCCAGTCCTAAACTTCTCAAAGTGTCAGCGGAACCCAAAACCAAATATCTGAGCAATAGACTTCCTCCTATTACTCCTCCAACTACTGGGCCCCCTTACACAACCAAAATTACAGCACTAAACCTGTGCTCATCCCAATTGTAAGCCTCTCCAAACATAACTTATTTTCAAAGGGCCAGTCCCTCCAAACATATACTTGTACCAAACACTCTGTAATAATTACAATAAATAAGAACTAAATAAAACACCAAACTAAGTAAAATGAAAGCTCACCTCATATAGAGAGTATTACATAACTTCCGAAACACGTGGCGATCGGATTACGACAAGCAACAAAATTCCTTCCTGGAACTTACAAAATGCTTCTGGCAGGACGGTAAAGAAACACTGAGTACATCAAATCAAATCCCTTTTCAGTGTCAGCGATGTAAAACCCAAATTCTTCACTACAAAACCGGGACCGCCGCCATTCCGCTAATCTCGTCGCTGTCGAAAAACGAAAGTCAGACCAAAATCTCCTACCGTTCTCAGTGTTGCCAACTTGAGCATCTAGAGAACTCTTTCTCTAGCCAATAAAAATCCGCCAACAAAGAGCTTTGCATTTAAAAGACTGAATTGCACAATTATGTAATATCTCAACTACAAGAATATGTGAATAACACCCCTAACTCGAAAGTATGCTTAAAGAATATATGTTTACTACCCATAATTTCTCATTAAGATAGGCAACCATCCACTATCAGATTCTAGCTCGTGGGTTGCATACTCAAACAAGTGAACTAATCAAGGTTAATTTACAGTATTCAAACTGAAATTATTAATGTAGATTTTTCAAATGCTACATAAGGTAAATACTTGAATTTTTGGTACGTTAGTTTAAAGTATTTGAACACGATTAATAAAAGATTTTTTTTTCAACTCCGAGAAGGGGTAAAAAAAATATAACGAAGTGTTTTTTCAAAATCACTCAAAATGTGTAAAAGAGAGTAAAAAAAGTTTCAAATAAAAATTGTTAAAGCATGAAATATTACATAAAAATGATCTCTTGCCTTTTTTTGGTATTATTAAAATCAACAAAGTTTAGGGTGGTTAGAAGTTATAAGGGAAGATATGTACAACTTTAAAAAATCATAGCGTGCTGAAAAGTTATAATGAATTTAAAAAAAAATCTATTCACTCACAAAAATATAAAGGATTACATATCTGACAATAACATATGCGGACAATAACCAATCACATTTTCCCCTTTTAGATAATATAATAAATGCAAAGATATAACATAGCAGCATTATATTTATGAAATATTTAACATAATCTTATTTGTCGAAAGAACTTTAAAATGAACGTGGAAAAGACATCGACGCCCGGTGGATTTCTTAGAACTCTCGACTTGTCACAAAAAGGCGGATAATTGAAAACAAAGTAAATGTATTAAAACCAAATTATAAATAACTGCTATTTAAATAAGATATACATTTTTAATGAATTATTTGTACTGGAGGGGATTATCAAATAGACCAAACAAATAAGTTTTTAGAAGCAAATTTTACAAACCAATAAAACTATAAATAAACAGCCTCAAAATAATATATATACTTTTCATTATTTTTGTTGTTGAAATCTCCTAAATAATAATACCTATAATAGGACGACTCTAGGACTTGCCCAGGATATTCCCACAGTGGATATTTTGTTAGGCTTTTAATATCTTTGCAGGATATTACTAGGACATCTTGCCAGGATTTGTCTAGGATATCCCCATTTAGGATATTCTCAGGTTGTATATATTTTATTGGGATATCCTGAGGAATGTTGTCCTCGATTGGGATATACGGGACCAAATGAGGATATCCTAGGGATGTCATGTGCTGTGTGGGCAGCTGAAATTGAAGTGTTAGGGTACTTCAGTATCGATCCTACCAGCTCACTCTGGAAATTTTGCGCTTTAACTGGACTCTCGTATGATTCAGTTCGGAAGGTAACGAGACTACAAAAATTCCATTCCTACAAAGTTCAGATCCATCAAGAGCTTTGTGAAGACGATTACGACCGCGGAGTTGAGTGTTGTGAAGTGATGACAATTATGATTAACAATAATAGAAATTTTGTCGAAAATATTTGTTTCAGTGATGGGTGCACATTTTTTTTTACAAGAATTTGGAATAAACACAACTATCGCTACTGGAGCGATGAAAACCCCGATACATTCAGAGAAGATTATAATCAAGCACCCGAAAAGCTGAATGTATGGACGGGTATTCTTGGGAATACCATTATTGGCCCAATTGACGGAAATTTCAATGCCCATATTTACCTCGATTTATTGGAAAACATTATTGACCCTTTAATAGTAAATGCATTGGAAAATCAACGTGACGAAGAGGAGAATTTGATTTTAAGATTTAACATCAGCTGACTACTTGAAAACCTATTGCATCTTAATATTACTCTCATCATCTTGTTCTTGAGAACCTGTAACCTACTAAAATTTGTACAAAAGGTTTTGAAATTTTACACCACTGATCCGTAGTAGAGAAAATGAGGCAAAATTAGCGAGTTATTAACCTCGTGGACATTGACATAAAAGAAGCCACCCTATTAAGAAAGTCAATATTTTTGTCAATCTTTTTCGATATATAGTCTGTGTTTTTACTTCCCTCGCATACCGAAGGGAAGTATTGCATTCGAGAAAAAATCACCCTCCGAGATTTTTACGGATTCTGACGTTTCAGATCACGGAGATTACGAAAATATAGGTTTTTCAATTCCGTCAGTCTGTCTGTCTGTCTGTCGGTCTGTCTGTCTGTCTGTCTGTCTGTTGGTGCATTTACTAAAAAAACAACTTGACGGAGAGCAGTCAAATTTGGTAGGTAGTTGACGCTACTGTCAGCGCAGAAATGGTAGAAATTTCACTGGAAAATATACAGGGTGGACGGTCTAAACGGAATAAATAGTGAAAAAATTTTTTTTCGCTCAAATTTAAAATTTCCACGTTTCATGACGCGCTAATCTTATTTTTGAAACAATTTTTACCATGAAAAAAAAAATTTTTTGCTCAAATTTAAAATTTCCACGTTTCATGATACGCTAAACTTATTTCTGAAAAAAAAAATTTTTGAAAATTTTTTTCACCAACATTTTTGAAAACATTTTTAGCACTAAAATAGATGGAATTTTTTTTCTTAAAATTTTAAATTTCCACGTTTTATAGCACTTAAATCTATTTAAAAAAAAAATTAAAATTTTTAAAAAATTTCGAAAAAAATTTTACCACTAAAATAGATGGAATTTTTTTTCTTTCTTCAGATTTAAAATTTCCACGTTTCCATGGCATTCTAGAATTATTCAAACAAATTTAAAAATGTTTTTGAAAAATTTTTTAAAAAATTTGAAAACATGTTTAGGTAATCTATTTATCTCTATTATAGAATAGACGAAATATTACTTCCCTCGCATACCGAAGGGAAGTATTTTTTTTTTCAAATTTAAAATTTCCACGTTTCATGACATTTAAAACCTATTTCGGAAAAAAAATTTGTCACATCCTTTCACCATTTTGGAAAAAAATTTAACACTGGAATAGAGCGAAAAATTTTTTTTTGCTCAAATTTAAAATTTTCGCGTTTCGTGACATTCTAAACCATTAAAAAAAAAGCTTTTGAAATTTTTTAATGTTTTTTAACCACCACTATACTTCCACTCCATTACGTGAATGTGGAATTGAAAATGTGACAGATGGCAATAATATTTGGCATATGCACCTATTATACACTTTTATTGAATAATGGCATCCCAAGAAATAATTCAGTCATGGTGGACATTTGTAAAGGTATTTTCGCAAGCCTTCCATATTTGGCACCTGTTATTTAGTATTGAACTTTTGCTGTTGGATGAGCACTCTGTATATTTTTTTGACCAAAAGTTATCAGGTTTTTTTGTAATAATAGCAATAACTATATTCCGATCTGTATTCTCAATATCATTTCGTAATTAATAATTTTTAAGAGTGACTGCCATACACAAATAATGAGGGAAGTTCTGTGTAAATAACTTTACCGATTTTTTTAATTTCAATTCAGGGTCAATTATTAGTCCAAAGTATTTAATTTCTTGAACAAGCTCAACTTTTTCACCAAGATTTTAATTGATTTTCTTGTATAAATAATTATTATCTACAAACATGAATTTCGATTTTAATTCGTTTACTTTTAGTTTATTACTTTAAATTTTTTCTGCCAGTAGCCCCATGTCCAAATTTACAGTTTTTACCACCTCACCAAATTTGTGTTCTCATAGTAAATAAGAGTGTCATCAGCGAAAAGATGAATTTTACATTTTCTCAGCACATTCCCAAGGCCATTTATATAAAGAATGAATAGTAAGGGACCAAGAACACTGCCTTGAGGGACCCCGAAGTTATTCATCTTAGGCTCTGATAGCTTGCCATTAATTTTTGTTATTTGATACCTATCGATTACACAACTTCCAATCCATTTTATAACAGTGTGATCGAATCCATATGTCTTTAATTTTAATAATAATATGTTGCAGTCAATTGTTTCAAAGGCCCGTTTAAGGTCAGTGAAAACAGAACACATTTCAACTCCTGGTTTATCCAAAAACTTCTTCCATTCTGAAATTACCAATTGTAATGCTGTTTCACATGAATGTTTACCACGAAAACCCGATTGATACTTACACCGAATGTTACTTGAGTTACTTGAGTAATCAATTACTTGGTTGTAAACCGCTAGTTCTATAATGTTTTCACAAAATGGTAACATATTTACTAGCCTCAATTGTTGAGCTAAATTAGCATTAGGTATTTTTGTAATTGGTAGAACTATAGATGTTTTATAGCAGTTTGGTATAACACTCCTGTCCAAACTTAAATTGGTCATATTTAGAAAAGGGTATCCTAATATATGAAAAAGATGTTTTATAATATTATAACCGATTTCATCAGTGCTATATATCTTCATTTGTTTATTAACAAGTTTGCTCAGGTCTTACAAAGTTATAGCACAAAATGTTGACATGCTGGAAGGTACAACAGGCACACTATCACTGATTTTATCTATATCTATTTTGCTTGTTCCTATACTGATGACAATACTTTCAATACTATCCATATAATACTGATTTAGTACATCAGCAGTATCCTTATTATGTATTATTCAAGGGCAGCTCATACTTGCGTTCACTTTTTTTATTTCCAATTATTTGTTTAAAATTTTTCCACATTGGTTTTGGACCTGACTTGTTTTCATGAATATTTCTTTCATAATATATTTTTTTTCTTTCATTGCTGAGGTATTCGAGTAAGCATGGCGGAAAGTGAAGACGAACCGTCAGCTCTCATCTGTACAAAGTGTATAAAACCTATTAGTGACGATAATTTTATTAAATGTGATGGACTTTGCAATTCTACCATTCATGTAGATTGTAGTGACTTAAGAAAAAGTGTGGCAAAAATTGTTAAATCTACAAATTCTATTAAATGGCTATGTGAGGTATGTAATATAAGTAAACTAGTTATTCTTCCACCAATTCAACGGGCTATTGAAAACTTACTAAATAAAAAATTCTCTGAACTGTATGACAAATTCGAACAGGAGAAAAAGTTGATACTTGAAACAATACTGAATGATCCAACAAGTCTACAAGATAAATTAAATTCTATAAATAAACCTTCAACAAGTAAAAAAGAACCAAACATGATAAGACAAAGCAAAACATCGTACCGATTGAAAATAATTCGCAACTCACTTCCACTAAAATTAGCTATAGTACGGTCGCTAAAGCTAAAGTAGTACATCCAAGTAATTCTTTATATATTAAATTGAAGGATTCGACCCAAAGCCCTGAAGAACTCTGCAAAAAAAATTAGATCTTCAGTAAATCCTGCCAAACTATCAATTGCTGTCAATCGAATAAAAACTTCATCCAATGGAAATATTATAAATTGTCAAAATGTAGAATCTGTCAACAAATTGAAAGATACATTGATGCCACAGTTGGAGGAGCAGTGTGATATTACATTGTCAAAGAATATAACTCCTAAAATAATAATATATGGTACTGAAAAAACGGACGTATCGCTGGATGACGCCACTCTGGTCAATGACATTATAAATGCCAATAATATACCATCTGATCAAACTAATTTTATGTTTAGAATAGTTAGGAAAATAAATAGTGACGGCCTTGTTAATCTCATCGTTGCTGTTGACCCAAAGACAAGGGCTATAATTTTAAAAATGGGCCATATCTATGTCAATTGGAGTAGATGTCGTGTTAGTGATTCATATCATATAAAGAGATGTAATACTTGTAGTAGTTTCGGTCATATTTCGTCTGATTGCACTAGTAAATTTCCAATTTGCTATATATGTGCTGAAGGGCATGAGGCCAAAGTGTGTAGTTCTAATACTGAAAAATGTGCAAACTGTATACGTTCCAACAACCAATTTAAAACAACGTACAATATAAATCATAGATCAAATAACAATAAGTGTCCGTGCTACGTAAACAAACTTAACTTAACATTAAAAATCGAACTCTTGCATCTCTAAACAACGCCTAGCAATTAGATTCGTCTAATAATTTTTGTGTTGTTCATCATAACCTACAATGTGTGAAAAACAAAATAGACGAAACAGAAGTATTGCTATCTGAAGAAAACATCGATGTGTTTTGCATCACGGAAACTTGGATTCAACAGCAAGAAATTGTACACATTCATTTTTCTGGCTATAATATATCTAGTTACTACTGTAAGAAAACGTTTTTACATGGAGGAACTATGATACTAACAAAAACTTCGCTAAATGTGAAAAATATCACCCACCTGGTAAATCTTAGCGTAGATAAAATTTTTGAGTGTTCTGCCGTTGAAATTAAATTAAATGGAATTGTATACTGCATTATCTGTCTGCACAGAACACCAGATTCTGATACAAATATTTTTATATGTAAGTTAGAAGAAATCCTAAATTTCATAACCAATAAACCTTATATTTCTCACATAACTTTATGTGGTGATTTTAATATTGACTTTTTATGTAAAGATAAACACACTTTGGACCTAAATGATTTTGTCAATTCTTATTATATTTATTCCGTTTTCAATGAACCTACCCCAACTATAAATGGGACGGGTACAGCAATAGATTATATACTTACTAACTTTAATAACAGAATTTTACATAGAAACATTTTACATACAGGATTGTCAGATCATTCTGGTCAAAAGATTATTATCGATATGAATGCCCCACAAAATACAAATACGTATAAATTCAGATCATTATCCAAAAACAATATTTCAAAATTCAAAGAATCTCTAAATACGGAGATGTGGCGTAGTGTTTATAGCAATCAAACAGTAGAAGAAAAATATGCAGCCTTCCATAACATACTGCACAATCATTACGATTTGTGTTTCATTTTTGTCAGCAAAAATCTAGATTTTAAAAGTGATAATAATTGGATAACTCCAGGTATTAAGGTATCATCAGTACACCTAAAAGAATTATTTATATTACAAAAAAATGGTATCATTCATGCGCAACATTATAAAAACTATAAAAGGATTTACAATCAAGTTATAAGGCACGCAAAAAAGATGTATTTTGACAACATAATAAAAAACTCCGCCAATAGATCTAAAACAGTATAGAAAATAATTAACAACTCTGTAAAAAACAACTTCAATAAAAACACTAGCAAAACCGCCGAAATTGAAATCAACAACGAATTAAGTACAGATAAACCGAAAATCTCGAACGAATTTAATTCTTATTTAATAAATTTACCAAAGTCCTTTTACACCTTGCAAAGTAACACAACTGGAAGTCCAACACTAATTAATAATGAAAATTCAATTTACCTAGAACCAGTCTCAATTTCGGTTGAAACAATTAATAATTTAAAAAATTCAAATTCAGTAGGCCCTGATGACATTTCTACTAAAATAATGAAGCTCTGTGCCCACCAGTTAGCCGAACCATTAACACATATCATCAATCAATGTTTCAAGGAGGGTACTTACCCAAGTTTATTAAAATTATCCAAAGTTATTCCCTTTTACAAAAAAGGTGACAGCAGAAAAATTTGTAATTACCGACCCATTGCAATATTATCAGTATTTTCCAAAATATTCGAAAAGTTATTGTCCAAACGCATAAAAATATTTTTAGAATCTGGCAACATTTTATCTCCAAATCAACATGGGTTTAGAGAACTTCGGTCAACAATAACATCGTTATTAAGTATTTTGGATTTTATATATAAAAATTTAGATCAGGAACAAAAAGTCATCGCGTTATTAATAGATCTTTCTAAAGCGTTTGACCTCGTGAATCATGACAAGTAGGTATAGCCCCCCCTCTAAGCGACCCCAGACATTGAGTCTGTCGTCTGAGGGAGGGCCCTGAGTCAGGTGAGGTGAGGCCCGCCGGATGAACGCGCGCGCAGAGGCTGGAAGGATTCATGCACGTGTACCCGTGCTTTGATGAACACATCTATGATTCGATCGTACACCTGGAGGCCGTATAGGTAGAATACATGCATACCCAACAATATTTCCCGCGATATCAAAAAAAATTCTCGCCTAGGGTAACCTGTGAACAGGTAGAATATATACGGCACAATAGAACCTGTAAATACCTGGAAATACGTATCAGATAAATGATATAACTTTGCGTGATATCAAACTGAAAAACATGTGCTTTATTGTTACCTGAAGGTATATGTATAGGAAATTTAAAAAGGAGGCTGTTTTAGATACGCGACAGCTGTAAAGGTTGGTTACCGGGGTTACTAGAAGGCCGTTGCACATATGTAGAGATCCGTTTTAACAATATAATCTATTTTTAGCCATGTAAATAATACCTCCTTACATGCTCTCCGTAATATTTTTGTCATTTACATCTGGTAAAATGAAATATCACATTATATTTAATATGCTTTACCAAAACATCTGCTGCAGACAGGTGTGAGGATTACTAAGATTACTACCTATAATATGAAAAAATTTAAAGTACGCGACAAAATCTATTTTAAGACCTGTAAATGATACTTTCTTAAATGAAAACCCAACAAAGACGCGGGCCGATTGTTCAATCTTTTGAATAACAGAGCGCAATAATAAGAGGATTCAGGATATAGAAGATATGCATCAGACAAATTTAAAAGGGGTATGAAAACATAGGGTACTAGGAAAACACATGAAGATGGTTACCTGTGCATATGTGGAAGGGTATAACAAAAATGTGTTACCTGAAGGTGGGGATATAAGGGTTATTAGCGTATTAGGAAAACACCTGAAGTACCTGTGCATAGGTGGAAGGGTATAATAAAAAATGTGTTACCTGAAGGTGGGGATATAAGGGTTATTAGGGGTATTAGGAAAACACCTGAAGTACCTGTGCATTGGTGGAAGGGTATAATAAAAAATGTGTTACCTGAAGGTGGGGATATAAGGGTTATTAGGGTATTAGGAAAACATCTGAAGTACCTGTGCATAGGTGGAAGGGTATGATAAAAAATGTGTTACCTGAAGGTCGGGATATAAGGGGTTATTAGGGTACTAGGAAAACACCTGAAGTACCTGTGCATAGGTGGAAGGGGATAACAAAAATGTGTTACCTGAAGGTGGGGATATAAGGGTTATTAGCGTATTAGGAAAACACCTGAAGTACCTGTGCATAGGTGGAAGGGTATAATAAAAAATGTGTTACCTGAAGGTGGGGATATAAGGGTTATTAGGGTATTAGGAAAACACCTGAAGTACCTGTGCATTAGTGGAAGGGTATAATAAAAAACATGTGTTACCTGAAGGTGGGGATATAAGGGTTATTAGGGTAGTAGGAAAACACCTGAAGTACCTATGCATAGGTGGAAGGGTATAATAAATATATGTTACCTGAGGGTCAGGATATACGTATCAGATAAATTTAAAAGGGTATGAAAACATAGGGTACTAGGAAATCACCTGAAGATTGTTACCTGTGGTAGGTATGCACAATAGAGTACCTATTACTAGGAAAACCGACATTCAAGGATTCCTGAAAAGCATAGGAGATACGTATTAGCCCTAATGAAAATTTAAAATAATATTTTCGACCCACACGATAAATCTATTTTTAGCTCTGTAAATAATACACAACGTCAAACAGAAAAACGCAGTCATATGTTGTGCTAGGAAGCAACATGTGAGTTGAAAGTAATATAATACATGAAAACGTAAAGCAGAATCTATTTTCAGCCTTTTAAATAATACTTCCTCAATAGACAACGTCAAACAGTCGCATTAATATAGGTAATAATCCTGGTCAAACAAAACGCACCCTGTACATTGTAGAATACGTGAAACTTGAATTTAAAAACTAACTAGACACGGGGAATAAAGCAAATTCATTTCAAGAATTAACAAACAGGACAATTAACTAAGAAATATGCGATGCTTCCACAGATAATATATGGCTTACAAAAAATTCAGAATAGCAACTTGGGAGAGAATATGTGCGGGACAAAAGTTCACACACTTACAACAAATAAACAAAAGTTGATATATGATATGCTGAGACAGCTTACCAAGTTAAAAAATCATTGGTGGGTGCGTCAATGAAATAGAGTTTAGAATTTATTATACGGACCATAACAACATTTATTTTTCAATGCAAAATTGTTAGTTATATGCGGGTGTCACAGTACTACAGTTTTCGCAAGATTTTCCAGGGATAGTGAAAGTGAATGTTTTTAACAAATGGAGTGTTTCATACCCGTGTTCTTCGTAATTTGATAAACTGTGATAGCCGCTTATTCATAAAGAAGTTGACATGCAAGAATGAACATATTTCAGTGATAGCGCAAATCAATTCAATTGTGAAAAAATCTACAAATCCCAAGGAACCGGACATATTCCTACAAATAAAATTTGTGGGCTCTTATCGATCTTTAAAAAAATAGTGAATGTTTTTAACAAATGGAGATTCTCAAACCAGTGCAAGGACAACACGTAAAAATTCAACGCGTTAAAAATGTTGAAGTGAAAAGTAATATACGAAAGCAAAAAATTGTGCCAAATAATGTTCCCCACACGTTCGACACCTGCCCATCACCTGCATGTGAGATGCTATTAAACCATAGACGAAAAACGGATACGTTTGTGTGTGTATTAAACAGAATTCGCAAGTGTTTAAAAACTAGTGAATGTTTTAAGAAAAGGTAATTTTTGAACAATGTAGAAACAATGATATAGGAAAAACGGTTATTGTACACAACAAAGAATATTTTCAGAGTAATAGTAAAATTATGTGCAAATTAGGGAACAACAACCGTCTAGAAAATCTATTAAGTTTATGTGCTACAATTTCAAACCAGGAATCAGCGTCACTAAAAAATATCAGGTGGAAAACACACATCTCAAAACTAATATGCGAAAGTTTGCTTTACTCGAGAGTTTACTATAAAAAACCATGCATATGTGATTAACAGATTTACCGTAAAAGGTATATAATATTTAGTGCTCCATTGCTTTACAAAACAGTACTTATATTTTTATTGATTATTTGTATGTAATAAAGTTGAATTGCTCAAAAACTTTTTATTATTTTCCCCCAAATATACCTATTTTTAACTATTCTCTAAGAAGACAGTAATTGAATATGATTGATAACAAGTTCAACTATACAATTTTTACTCTACATATAACTACAAAATCGATGTAAGGGAGATAATATATTATTTTAACAAAATGATCACCTCAAGTTTATATCTGACTAGTTCCATTAATTTATATATAAAACTATTTACACATAAATGGTGTACCAGAAACAGGTGTTTAAAGGTAAAAATGAGAAACTTTTAATATACACCAGATACGAAAGGCTGACATTAGCATATCAAGGTAAGTTTACAAATTATATTAAGTATTTTAAGGGCCTCCAATAGTGTTTAATAATTTCATTTGCGGTTAAAAATAGATTAAGTTCATAGAACTATTAACTAAATAATGCTTTGGATAAATATAGCTCATGTGTTCTTTGAAATAGCCGCCCCCTTCTTATTATATTACTATATTGATAACGTGGAGATATCCTGTACACACAAAAGCTAACCAAAATAAAAATCAAACACCTCTAAATAGAGGACTTAAATTTTAGTATCAATAAGAATCATAAAACTTAATATGTAGTGTATAGAGTGGTTAAAAAATTCTCAAATTAATAGAGCACTATATCATTTAAATAAAGTAATATCAAAATGTTATGGTACCGGACAAAAAATTCCCCAATCAATGCACCATTAATAAATTATCTAGATGAAGGCTCTTTGTGTAGAAAATACTGAGATTGAAATTAAAATAAAACTTATTTGAATAATTATCGTTTATTAGAAAAAATACAGCACAATTTTCACTGATCACAAGGTTATAGACAAAATAGTGTCAAACGGTACGTAATTATTTACTAAATCAGACGAATAGGTAGTAATGTGTTGAGACACCTGGGAGCTCTTAATGTTTAGGATATAATCGAAGGTAGCCAATTAAACATCTGGACATCTACCAATAAATCTACAGTATAATATTGCGAGATCAAGCAAGAACTATTTAATTCACAGTTTTTCTAGTTTTGACTTTACCTTCGAGCTTATTACTTCTTCTTATTTAACATTGTATTATATTTAAGATGATTTTAGCTAAAATCATTACACTACGAAGCCTAGTACCAAAACATATCAAATACTGAAAGCGTCTAACAGAAACACATCTAAAAACATGATATATGGAAAATCCAAAGGTGACCTTCGGCTCTGGCTGTCAGCTGTTAAAAATACTCCTCATATAGCACATTATTACATTATATTTAATATGCTTTAGTAAAAATTACACTATACCAAAACTTCTACCAAATTTCCCTAGAGAATCTTTCCTATATGTAAACATATGTGGAACAGACATGTGTTAATCTAAAAATACATCTCAAGGGCATGCAGAGGTTAATCAAATCATTCACCCTATGAGAGAAATATCCTGTGTTAACCTGTTGTAGATAAGTAGGTAATATGATATATCTGTGGAACAGACCAAGTGTAAAATGTTTTATTTTGATTTTATTTAAGTTAATAAGACACATACATTACATCACCCTGTAGTTCAAATGTCTGGTTGAGATCAGATTTTCAAGCAGAAAACCATGAAGTCCGTGACATAAATGTAAAACATACTTTATGTGTAGGTACGAGCTAAATAAAACACTCGTAGAAAACAGGGGTAATCATTAATATTGCTGAAAACACAGCTCACTGGTAAAATATAAAAATTAGTGACAATTTGTTTCAGCGAACCGAATCAGACATAATTCGACATTGTAAATTCCATATACCAGGCACACTTTGTGTTTTGTTTTAGTAAAACTTTACTATACTAACTTCACTATCGTAAGAAGTTGACAAATATGCAAGTACAGCCTGAAATGCTAAATTTCCATACATGCACATAAATTACACATCTAACTAAAAATTTCCTCTACTTTTAACGCAACTCCTAAATATGATAGGGTCAAGATTATTACACGGTACATAGGTTTAAATCTTCAGTATATATATACCGAGATGTTACAATATACCGAAGTAAACATATTATATAAATAACTTAAGTTTTAAACGTAAGGAACAGAGCTTCAGAGCTTTCTTTTAGTAGAAATAGTCTCTGTTTTCGCTACTATCGCACAGTATTTATTATTCACATATTCTATATATACGAGTCAGAATCTTTAAGAATCATGTTTTGTAGTAATTTTCTACTGGTTCTTTATGGACAGCGATGTGCTGTAATCAAGTAAAATCCTTTAGAACTTTATACGCGTAATTTAAGTATCCTGAGACAAATTCTGTAATGCAACTATATGGATCATATGATATCAATTCCTCAAGCATAGCTCCAATAAATTCGCCACCTGTCTGCACAACAACATTTCAACCAATTGTTCGATATAATAGATTATTTTTAGTCTGCGAATAAACCTACCAGGTAGTCTACTTAAATATCTAACACTCATAGTCTTGGGCCGAATTTCCCAAAAACTGTTTGACGACAGAACTCAAAATTGTGACTTTAGCATGTCAAGGTAAGTTTGTGCTATAGCTCGGGATACATTTCTATTGGGTATCGAACACCCGGCGATTGGGATAATATATTAATACGGCTCGGGATAATCGACATATTAAAATACAAACTAGTGTAAATAGGGGTAAATACGAACACTTACTAGGTATAGCATACTCATTGTCTTCTATACACCAGCAAAAGAATTTGTGGGGTTCTTTACTAAAGCTCGGGATAAATGCCTATTGAGTTTAAATACACGCGACGATTGGGATAATGTATTAATACGGTTCGGGATAATTGACATATTAAAATATAGACTAGTATAAGCAGGGATAAATATAAACACCTTACTACAGCTTAATCATTATATTCTATACACCTGCAGCGATTGTGGTTCGATAGCCAAGTTAACTAGTTGATAAGCACCTTCTCCATGCGCTTTTACATATAATATCAGCTACTTTACGGTGTTTCGATCGGCTTAATATCAAAGCTTTTTAACAGGTTCATAGAATATTAGCGCAGCAGGCAGATAAAAGGTATAATACAGTAATCTAACAAATATATTCTCCATAATCTAACAAATTTTACTTGAGAAATAATTTCCATGTACAGATAAGTCAGAGATTAACACCTTGTATGCTTTTATACGTTACTTGTCCACGCTCATTCAGAACTTTAAACGAGCCATTCAACCCCTGTTTGAATATATTCAGTCAATAATACCCATATCTTACAATATATTTATACGAGATCAGATTTTCAAGCAGAAAACCATGAAGTCCGCGACTTAAATCTAAATACATGTTATGTGTGTGAGATAAACTAAAGCACGCGTAAAAAACCATTAACATGATTCAAAACGCCGCTCGCTGACATCATATAAAAATTAGGGCCAACTTGTTTTCAACGGATTAAAACAGACACATATCGCCGGTAGATACTTTAAGAAACGATTCACATCATAATTTCAGACCACTAAAGAAAATAGCAGCATAGGATAAGTGTGGTACATGGTTATAAGTTATTATTTCATTAAAGCTCACACCTAACTTTTCCATTGTAACTTGTAACTGTCCAGTATTTTTCTACATTTAATGCGGATAATGGTACTAATATACAAAATATTCATTCTTGTCTGGGCTATGGAAGGAATATACCTTATTTAATAAATGACATACAGGGTGCTCAATAATTAACACATTTCTTAAAAATATACAGGTGCACACATTTACATACACTACTTAGTAAAATTTCTACTTGGGAACTTGAGATTTCCTTCTGCACAGTCTCTTTCAATTATTCTTTTTAAACACCGCTATAGTTGTTTACTCAATAATTTCAAATAAATACTAATGTACCATACACCCCCGTCGTCTTACGAAATTGATGTATAATATAAAGTACATATAATTCAAAATTAAAGAAGAAAATATGTTGAAACCAGGAATTGAACCTGGGACCTCTAGAGCTTCAGTCTAATGCTCTCCCACTGAGCTATTCCAACTCATATAAAAAATTAATGAAAAAAATCTTATGTATGGATTAGGATTAAAACAATATATTTTAACTACTAATATTTATTAATATTTTACATTTACATATCAGATGAAATACAACACAATTTTCGCTGTTCACAAAACTTATAAGTGATTACACAACAAACAAAAACGCGTTAAGCAGTATGTAAAAAGAGGAATTTCACAAGCATAGCAAATCAAGGCGCTGTTTCCTAATTCCAAGGCATAATCTGTTATATGTTGGGATACCTGAGAACTTTCAATGTTTGTGTTAAAGTTCGTGGACACATAAAAAAAAAAACAACTCGTACAAAATGTTTTTGCTTCATCTTCCAGTAAAGCAATACTGAAGTAATGTTGAATTAGACACACATAATCGCGGGCCCAGTTCTGCACAAATTGCAAACTATTAACTTCATACTGCTTTTCCATTTTGGATTCACTGTCTAGTTCTGGCTCGTCGGAAAGAAAGTCAACCATATCTGCATCAGCCATTCTCTATTCTCTGAACTCAAGCAGAAATACCAATGCTTTATACTGAATTCCAGGATATTTTTTATTAATCTTAAATGGGGGGTGAATGGATATTTTCATAGTAACAGATAACACCGGGTGCGATCGAGGCACCAGTTCTTAATTTGTTTGAGATAAATATCTTGCTTTAACCACCGCCAGTATGTTCCGATTACCCCTTTCTCTTTGCACTTCTTCGGCGGACTTAGTGTGGTGTTTGTTGTTTTTCGAGGCTGTCTCGCATCCTTCGGAGAACTTCTCGTGCATTCTTTGTATATGAGCTTTCAGGTTGTCCTGCCTTCTAAATGTCTTATTACACAAATCACAGTCAAAAAGGAGATTTTTGTGAATATTGGCATGGCGACTTAGACCACTATACCATGAGAATGTTTTGCCACAATCGCCGCAAGTATACATGTTTCCACCGTTACTGTACACCAACATATAATGTATCTATAGCGTCGTGTGTCCTTATATCCCCATATCCTTCTACCCTTATATCCCTGTATGTATCCCGCTCGCATGTTCGTTAGTTTAGATTAGACAGGATGGTATAGGATGGTAGGTTTTATCCCTATATACCCTTTTATACCCTGTTACCATCCAGTCTAACCTAGCGAACATGCGAGCGGGATATATACAGGTATAAAAACCTACCATCCTATACCATCCTGTCTAATCTAAACTAACGAACATGCGAGCGGGATACATACAGGGATATAAGGGTAGAAGGATATGGGGATATAAGGACACACGACGCTATAGATACATTATATGTTGGTGTACAGTAACGGTGGAAACATGTATACTTGCGGCGATTGTGGCAAAACATTCTCATGGTATAGTGGTCTAAGTCGCCATGCCAATATTCACAAAAATCTCCTTTTTGACTGTGATTTGTGTAATAAGACATTTAGAAGGCAGGACAACCTGAAAGCTCATATACAAAGAATGCACGAGAAGTTCTCCGAAGGATGCGAGACAGCCTCGAAAAACAACAAACACCACACTAAGTCCGCCGAAGAAGTGCAAAGAGAAAGGGGTAATCGGAACATACTGGCGGTGGTTAAAGCAAGATATTTATCTCAAACAAATTAAGAACTGGTGCCTCGATCGCACCCGGTGTTATCTGTTACTATGAAAATATCCATTCACCCCCCATTTAAGATTAATAAAAAATATCCTGGAATTCAGTATAAAGCATTGGTATTTCTGCTTGAGTTCAGAGAATAGAGAATGGCTGATGCAGATATGGTTGACTTTCTTTCCGACGAGCCAGAACTAGACAGTGAATCCAAAATGGAAAAGCAGTATGAAGTTAATAGTTTGCAATTTGTGCAGAACTGGGCCCGCGATTATGTGTGTCTAATTCAACATTACTTCAGTATTGCTTTACTGGAAGATGAAGCAAAAACATTTTGTACGAGTTGTTTTTTTTTTTATGTGTCCACGAACTTTAACACAAACATTGAAAGTTCTCAGGTATCCCAACATATAACAGATTATGCCTTGGAATTAGGAAACAGCGCCTTGATTTGCTATGCTTGTGAAATTCCTCTTTTTACATACTGCTTAACGCGTTTTTGTTTGTTGTGTAATCACTTATAAGTTTTGTGAACAGCGAAAATTGTGTTGTATTTCATCTGATATGTAAATGTAAAATATTAATAAATATTAGTAGTTAAAATATATTGTTTTAATCCTAATCCATACATAAGATTTTTTTCATTAATTTTTTATATGAGTTGGAATAGCTCAGTGGGAGAGCATTAGACTGAAGCTCTAGAGGTCCCAGGTTCAATTCCTGGTTTCAACATATTTTCTTCTTTAATTTTGAATTATATGTACTTTATATTATACATCAATTTCGTAAGACGACGGGGGTGTATGGTACATTAGTATTTATTTGAAATTATTGAGTAAACAACTATAGCGGTGTTTAAAAAGAATAATTGAAAGAGACTGTGCAGAAGGAAATCTCAAGTTCCCAAGTAGAAATTTTACTAAGTAGTGTATGTAAATGTGTGCACCTGTATATTTTTAAGAAATGTGTTAATTATTGAGCACCCTGTATGTCATTTATTAAATAAGGTATATTCCTTCCATAGCCCAGACAAGAATGAATATTTTGTATATTAGTACCATTATCCGCATTAAATGTAGAAAAATACTGGACAGTTACAAGTTACAATGGAAAAGTTAGGTGTGAGCTTTAATGAAATAATAACTTATAACCATGTACCACACTTATCCTATGCTGCTATTTTCTTTAGTGGTCTGAAATTATGATGTGAATCGTTTCTTAAAGTATCTACCGGCGATATGTGTCTGTTTTAATCCGTTGAAAACAAGTTGGCCCTAATTTTTATATGATGTCAGCGAGCGGCGTTTTGAATCATGTTAATGGTTTTTTACGCGTGCTTTAGTTTATCTCACACACATAACATGTATTTAGATTTAAGTCGCGGACTTCATGGTTTTCTGCTTGAAAATCTGATCTCGTATAAATATATTGTAAGATATGGGTATTATTGACTGAATATATTCAAACAGGGGTTGAATGGCTCGTTTAAAGTTCTGAATGAGCGTGGACAAGTAACGTATAAAAGCATACAAGGTGTTAATCTCTGACTTATCTGTACATGGAAATTATTTCTCAAGTAAAATTTGTTAGATTATGGAGAATATATTTGTTAGATTACTGTATTATACCTTTTATCTGCCTGCTGCGCTAATATTCTATGAACCTGTTAAAAAGCTTTGATATTAAGCCGATCGAAACACCGTAAAGTAGCTGATATTATATGTAAAAGCGCATGGAGAAGGTGCTTATCAACTAGTTAACTTGGCTATCGAACCACAATCGCTGCAGGTGTATAGAATATAATGATTAAGCTGTAGTAAGGTGTTTATATTTATCCCTGCTTATACTAGTCTATATTTTAATATGTCAATTATCCCGAACCGTATTAATACATTATCCCAATCGTCGCGTGTATTTAAACTCAATAGGCATTTATCCCGAGCTTTAGTAAAGAACCCCACAAATTCTTTTGCTGGTGTATAGAAGACAATGAGTATGCTATACCTAGTAAGTGTTCGTATTTACCCCTATTTACACTAGTTTGTATTTTAATATGTCGATTATCCCGAGCCGTATTAATATATTATCCCAATCGCCGGGTGTTCGATACCCAATAGAAATGTATCCCGAGCTATAGCACAAACTTACCTTGACATGCTAAAGTCACAATTTTGAGTTCTGTCGTCAAACAGTTTTTGGGAAATTCGGCCCAAGACTATGAGTGTTAGATATTTAAGTAGACTACCTGGTAGGTTTATTCGCAGACTAAAAATAATCTATTATATCGAACAATTGGTTGAAATGTTGTTGTGCAGACAGGTGGCGAATTTATTGGAGCTATGCTTGAGGAATTGATATCATATGATCCATATAGTTGCATTACAGAATTTGTCTCAGGATACTTAAATTACGCGTATAAAGTTCTAAAGGATTTTACTTGATTACAGCACATCGCTGTCCATAAAGAACCAGTAGAAAATTACTACAAAACATGATTCTTAAAGATTCTGACTCGTATATATAGAATATGTGAATAATAAATACTGTGCGATAGTAGCGAAAACAGAGACTATTTCTACTAAAAGAAAGCTCTGAAGCTCTGTTCCTTACGTTTAAAACTTAAGTTATTTATATAATATGTTTACTTCGGTATATTGTAACATCTCGGTATATATATACTGAAGATTTAAACCTATGTACCGTGTAATAATCTTGACCCTATCATATTTAGGAGTTGCGTTAAAAGTAGAGGAAATTTTTAGTTAGATGTGTAATTTATGTGCATGTATGGAAATTTAGCATTTCAGGCTGTACTTGCATATTTGTCAACTTCTTACGATAGTGAAGTTAGTATAGTAAAGTTTTACTAAAACAAAACACAAAGTGTGCCTGGTATATGGAATTTACAATGTCGAATTATGTCTGATTCGGTTCGCTGAAACAAATTGTCACTAATTTTTATATTTTACCAGTGAGCTGTGTTTTCAGCAATATTAATGATTACCCCTGTTTTCTACGAGTGTTTTATTTAGCTCGTACCTACACATAAAGTATGTTTTACATTTATGTCACGGACTTCATGGTTTTCTGCTTGAAAATCTGATCTCAACCAGACATTTGAACTACAGGGTGATGTAATGTATGTGTCTTATTAACTTAAATAAAATCAAAATAAAACATTTTACACTTGGTCTGTTCCACAGATATATCATATTACCTACTTATCTACAACAGGTTAACACAGGATATTTCTCTCATAGGGTGAATGATTTGATTAACCTCTGCATGCCCTTGAGATGTATTTTTAGATTAACACATGTCTGTTCCACATATGTTTACATATAGGAAAGATTCTCTAGGGAAATTTGGTAGAAGTTTTGGTATAGTGTAATTTTTACTAAAGCATATTAAATATAATGTAATAATGTGCTATATGAGGAGTATTTTTAACAGCTGACAGCCAGAGCCGAAGGTCACCTTTGGATTTTCCATATATCATGTTTTTAGATGTGTTTCTGTTAGACGCTTTCAGTATTTGATATGTTTTGGTACTAGGCTTCGTAGTGTAATGATTTTAGCTAAAATCATCTTAAATATAATACAATGTTAAATAAGAAGAAGTAATAAGCTCGAAGGTAAAGTCAAAACTAGAAAAACTGTGAATTAAATAGTTCTTGCTTGATCTCGCAATATTATACTGTAGATTTATTGGTAGATGTCCAGATGTTTAATTGGCTACCTTCGATTATATCCTAAACATTAAGAGCTCCCAGGTGTCTCAACACATTACTACCTATTCGTCTGATTTAGTAAATAATTACGTACCGTTTGACACTATTTTGTCTATAACCTTGTGATCAGTGAAAATTGTGCTGTATTTTTTCTAATAAACGATAATTATTCAAATAAGTTTTATTTTAATTTCAATCTCAGTATTTTCTACACAAAGAGCCTTCATCTAGATAATTTATTAATGGTGCATTGATTGGGGAATTTTTTGTCCGGTACCATAACATTTTGATATTACTTTATTTAAATGATATAGTGCTCTATTAATTTGAGAATTTTTTAACCACTCTATACACTACATATTAAGTTTTATGATTCTTATTGATACTAAAATTTAAGTCCTCTATTTAGAGGTGTTTGATTTTTATTTTGGTTAGCTTTTGTGTGTACAGGATATCTCCACGTTATCAATATAGTAATATAATAAGAAGGGGGCGGCTATTTCAAAGAACACATGAGCTATATTTATCCAAAGCATTATTTAGTTAATAGTTCTATGAACTTAATCTATTTTAACCGCAAATGAAATTATTAAACACTATTGGAGGCCCTTAAAATACTTAATATAATTTGTAAACTTACCTTGATATGCTAATGTCAGCCTTTCGTATCTGGTGTATATTAAAAGTTTCTCATTTTTACCTTTAAACACCTGTTTCTGGTACACCATTTATGTGTAAATAGTTTTATATATAAATTAATGGAACTAGTCAGATATAAACTTGAGGTGATCATTTTGTTAAAATAATATATTATCTCCCTTACATCGATTTTGTAGTTATATGTAGAGTAAAAATTGTATAGTTGAACTTGTTATCAATCATATTCAATTACTGTCTTCTTAGAGAATAGTTAAAAATAGGTATATTTGGGGGAAAATAATAAAAAGTTTTTGAGCAATTCAACTTTATTACATACAAATAATCAATAAAAATATAAGTACTGTTTTGTAAAGCAATGGAGCACTAAATATTATATACCTTTTACGGTAAATCTGTTAATCACATATGCATGGTTTTTTATAGTAAACTCTCGAGTAAAGCAAACTTTCGCATATTAGTTTTGAGATGTGTGTTTTCCACCTGATATTTTTTAGTGACGCTGATTCCTGGTTTGAAATTGTAGCACATAAACTTAATAGATTTTCTAGACGGTTGTTGTTCCCTAATTTGCACATAATTTTACTATTACTCTGAAAATATTCTTTGTTGTGTACAATAACCGTTTTTCCTATATCATTGTTTCTACATTGTTCAAAAATTACCTTTTCTTAAAACATTCACTAGTTTTTAAACACTTGCGAATTCTGTTTAATACACACACAAACGTATCCGTTTTTCGTCTATGGTTTAATAGCATCTCACATGCAGGT